>JAAXLI020003821.1:0-10209 GCA_014621495.2 Entosphenus tridentatus | reverse complement strand
TTATTATGTTTTATTTTTATTATTTTATTACTGCCCTTCTACGTGACTTTACCGAAAGAACCAAGAAGATGAAACCCTAAATGGTCTTGAGAAGTGCGTTGTGGAATCGTCAATAGCAAAAGCGCACAGGCCCTTAGAGTGCTATGCAGCATTTATCAATTTTATTTTCTTCTTACCAACACTCGTATCAATACACCAGTGCTGCAGTAGTATAAGATATGCTAAACCCAAACACCGATTCTCAAGAAACGAGGAAATAAAAGCGCAGTAATCCTCGTACACGCATCGAAGCAACGGCACATTATGCATGCTTGCACTTTCACGAGTGGTAGCAATTTCTCAAATTCTGCAGGGTGCCTTCAAAGCCGTGTTACGAGCAGACTTTTTCCTCAAGAGACTTGGCCGGCCGGCCCTGAGGGGTGGAGTTGAGATGCACCGATCCGTGGCACCCGGAGCACTGTTTATTAATTTGCATCCGGCTCAGCAAGAGTGCAGCCAGGAGAGAATGTCAACTCCTATGCGGTGACCCGGCACGCCTTCAAATATGGTAACGTGATGCATGATGCTGCTTGGGGTTAATGAATGGCACCGCAGAAGTGTAGTGTCAGTTATTACTTGGGCATTCAATTGCATTAAGCATTCCTCATTTGTGTGAACACATTGAACGGGGCTGCGTTAAATGCTCTTGGCATACGAATGAATCAGCGCCACGGCCATATCCACGGATTACAACACCGCTACGATGTGTGTATAGAATTTGGATGTGTTGTATACACTCGTTTATTGTATACATTCTTGTATTGTATACATCCATGTATTGTATAGATATAAATCGTATCGGAACTGTAGTACACAATCCCCAGTGAAATATTCATGTAGGTCTGCACAGCGAATTATTTTCTATTAGTATTTACAATCGTGAAGGTCAGCCATTGAGCTCGATACAATTGCACGTGACAAATCGATGTTTTCTTATTTCTATTGAACAAAACAAATTGCGATGTGAGGTGCGAAAATTGAGCTATGAATATTTCATGCTCGCTAATGTGCATGGTGCTCAATGTAGTGTCCACCTATTAAGTGGTAATACAGGGATCGTCTTAATAGCTAAAAGGAATTGTGTATATGGCCTTTTTCCGAATAATTAGGCTATTTGAAATGGGATTAATATAAAATGGCCAAATAACAAGGAAAACATGATTCTTAGAGAGGGCTCAGGAATTGGGGTCATTTTAATGGGACAAAACAATGCCATTTTAATATTCTAAGCATATATATATAACATACATATATTACAATATATAGTTTTGATGGGGTGGAGCGGTTGTGCAAAGGTGACATCATTGCGTTCCAAACCCAACCGACTCGAGCTGGATTTCTGCCCATGCATTAGTGCCAGTGGCTCGTGATATCTGAACAGATTCTGGATTTTACTTCCTTCAACTGCCTGCACTGACCAGCTTGGTGAAAAGACAACCCTCGCGACTGACATGGCATGGGAAGGCCTTCTTTCGGCAGTGGATTTGCTATAGGGCTCTTTTTTCTGAATAGTTTGGGGAATATAAATTATACTTTTTTTAAAGATTACTGAGTGGAATATACAGGGTAATCCATTTATAGATGCCCCACTGATTTCTAATGACCCTCTTTCTTTCTTCTCAACAGCTGATTGAATACTGTTAAAGTGATGGCTACGTGTCTTACAGAGGAAAGAGTTAAGATGTTTAACGAAATGCATTGAGATTGTTGGGAGACGTGTGGAGCCGTTCAATATAATGTAGTTTCTCTATAATTTCTCCATATTATTTATATCCATTTTTCAATTCAGTTCTGGATGAAGGCCTCCCCATGCCAGAACAGAGTGGGCGAAGGTTTACCTTTTTTCCATACTTCACCATGCTGGTCAGTGCAGGCTGATAAAACAAGAGTGCCTAGAACCATATTCTTATTCTTGGTTCTTTCGGTAAAGTCACGTAGAAGGGAAATAATAAAATAATACATATAAAACAATAACCAGTTCAGATACCACTCGGCACTGATGTTTGGATCAGTGCACTAAACGCTATGCCACCATTCAAATCGCAGACATAAAAACTACATATATATAAAGTAGATGTAATATGACTGTAGCAACTGTAGCAATATCACATGCCACTTTATATTGCAATGCATTTTTTACGATGCTTTTAATAATAATTGGAAGGCACTGTCAATAACCTGTCCGAATGCCTCAGCTGTAGGCCAAAGCATTCAAAAAAATTATTGACGAGCCATCTTGGTTATCGACGAGTCTGGCTGCACTCATTCCTGTGCTTAAAAAAAAAATCACAAGCATTATAATCTTGGATTATTCCAGCACAATGTAGCATTAAAATGTAATACTTCGCAATACATTCATGAATGTTGATGTTGGTTGGTCGCAGAGTGTGGTGATCTAGATTCATCAGTCACTGTCAGACTCTTGCGTGTGACCAAATGACCCGAAACAGGGTTGAGCCTAGTTAGTGCTTGGATGGGATATTGTCTGGGAATACCAGGGATCTTTATGCCTGGGCTGAAAGATGGCAAGGTTGTGAACAGTACAGCAAGACACTTTTTTTAAGCCATCTGCATGCAGCTTTGCGTATTGACGAAACATTCCTATTAAAGTCTCTCCTGAGCAAGAATCTTGAGATTCTATCAGGCTTCATCGAATGAATAAACAGCAATGCTCACGGGCGTGGTAGTGGCGTCAAAAGATTTTGTAAGAGGGATACTAATCACAAGGATTCACAAACATAGCGTTTTCTTCTGTTTTTGAGAACACACATTTTTTGTCCTGACCACAGCTCCTTTCGAAATCGTGGAGGGGGTTGACAGTGGAGTGATTGTTTTGGGGGCCACCGTAACACCAGAAAAGTGATGATACACCGCTAAGGAGAGAATTAACTTGGCCGGGGGGGGGGGGGGGGGGCAAGTAGATGGTTGGTGGTTCAGGGCCCACTTCACCAACCCCCCCCGTAGCACTTACCCTAATCACAGCACTAATCACAGCATCGAGTAAGTGCATTTCTTTACAGCATATCTGAGAGCAGTTGGCAAATGGGCTATGATTCCTTTACGCTTTATTTCCATGACCATTGGCAACTGGGCTCTGCTTTGTTGGCTTAGCTCAGCACCAGCCCCAGGAAACAAACCACAGGGTAGGGTCCACGTTCCCATCTTCCGTGAGTCATGAGGCTCTATGAGTTTGTTCCAGACCCCACCACTCACCTTATCCTTCCCACCACCTCCTTCTTCTGATCCTCTCTGCAGGTCTGGCATGGGGAGGTGTGGGAGAGGTAATACATTTTTGAAGATATTAAGCAACATTCTACTGTTTTTTTTTATTTTCCGCAGTGATTTTTTTGTTAGCTCCGGCATGGCTGGGAAGTTCAACAGTGAGATTGAAATCACGGAACGCATCGCTCACTCGCGCATTTGCACCATCACATCACCAACTGGTTTCAGGGTTGGCCTGCCTCGAAAAGGAGTGCGGTTTCAGGTTGGGAAGTAAAACTCGGGATCTACCGTGGGGAACTGATTAGGATCTGATTGGAAAGGCCAGCGCAGCTTTTCGTGGTAATTTGGACTCTTTTGCTCAGAACCAGTACTTGTAACTGTGCTAACATCGCTCCCACGGGCCATGAAAATGCATTATATATATAACAATACACAGACATGGATCGTGGAGTTATGTATGTGCAATAGTTTCAATTTATCATTTATAAGCAGTTGTTTTTCTTTACGCGATTTAAATGCTCTTCTTTGCTGTACTGTATGATTTTTGTTTGTAATTTCGGTGATTCAGGTCACTCTGCAAATGCGACTCCTAGCTTGGCATCTCTTGAGTTCTGACCACCTGGTTGTACAAAATAAACTTGAAATCTCAACCTGTGTGAGAGGGAATCAGATCAAGTTGGATAATACTGTGATCAGTTTAACACGCAGTCGTAGTAAAGGCTGTCGCGACCAATATTATCCATAATCGAGTGGGGGGTTTGCGTGAGATTGCGTAGATATAAATGTGTAGTTTAACCACCCACCACGGCAAATTTGTAAGGTGTGTTGCCTAAACAAAACATGCCAGTTGGTTACTATTTTATTCGATGAATCGATCCATTATTACGTGCTTTGTAATAATCTATTTTGTCGTTGGAATCTTTGTAAGTACTTTTAGTTTTTTTCCGGCAAAGTCACGTGAGTGGAACCGCTAGTAATTTTGCTGTGGCGGTTCCACCTGAAGACGGAGGCTTGTGTTGCTTCCGAAACGTCGTGATTTAATTGAGTTGTTTTCATTTTAATTTATTTTAATTTTTACCTACGCGACTTCACCGACAAAAACAAAAAGTATGGATCCTTGCAGTCACGACAACTTCAAATCTAAAATCTGTGTAAGTCTTGGCTGCAGCACCGCCTGATTTGAAAAGGACTCTCTCCACTTTTCTATCTTGTCCTTATTTTTACCATTCTCTCCTCGGTTACTTCTCACTCATTTCCAACCTTTACACGCGCGGCATTCTGAGATCCATAGTTCCAGGGCGCCATATAAATGTACATTGTTATTATTAATCCTGTCACGAAAAAAAAAAGATCTCCAGGTACCGCAGTGACACAATAAAGAATAATTGTGAATTGAATCACGAGAGAAAATTGTGAAGCTCAATCACATCGCCTATTAAATAACACAGAAATACGCAGCAATGCCTATATATCAAGACTATGTAATCGACATACTATACCCCGATGCTAATATCAATCAATCCATTAACATTAATTCAATCATAAGTTTATAATATTAATATTTTCTACGTGTATTCGTTTGTAGTGTACAATTTATTATATCACTGTAGCCGATATAGATTCATAACAATTTAGAGTCTACACAATCACAGTGCTGTAGTTTATATAAATATATGGGGGGCAAACTACAATTGATTCACGAATCGATTTGTGACTGATTTACAACAATTCATCATACTGCAATGAGAGCAAATCATTGCCCTCTATATTTACTTTTTTTGTTTACAAATATGAACATATAAAAAAGCTCAATGAAATTCTGAGCCATGCTATGGTCATATCTCTTCATCTGATTCAAACAAAATTTGCGCCCCTATTTTTTATTCGGTGACAGCTCAATTAGACGTGGATTTTCATTAGCTAACGGCTTCGGCGTGACGCAATAAAAATAATAATTATTGAAAATAATAATTGTATTATTTCTCCTGGAAAATAACACCGAGGCATAGAACTCTTTTTCAGGAAGAACCTTCATTGTTTTTTTTTTACTTTAAAATGTTTTTACCCAATTAATTACGATTCTTCAAACGCTTGCTATGAAACTGGAACACTCGACGAAAAGCCACATCTTGTACACAGAGGCAACGCTCTGTCCCCGCGCAGATGGAAACAAATGGCGATTAGTCCCCTCGCTGTACTGCCCTCTCCTGGCGTGCCAGGGTATGGCAGCCTCAGCACCCAGGGGAACGAAGCTTCGCAACGTTTGTGCGATGATCTACTAACCTTCGCTGCTGCCTCCAGTGCTGGATTAGAGCAGCCACGCGCGTAAGCCACCACCGCCCGACACTTTTAATATGCGTCTGTCAATTACGTCTGCTCTGCGGGGACTTTTGAGAATGTATTAGCTTTTCATAAGTTTCCCTCCTCCCAAAAAACAGATCGTGCCTCGTACCTAATTATATTATTAACTGTCAATAAAGATGTTTTCGTTAAATCATCCGCTTCCTCCCTCCCCCCCTCCCCCGCATGCCCCCTAAGATTTTAATGAGGAATGAATTGTGGCAATGGCAATGCATGAACACATAAAGCACGTCACAGATTTAAGAGCCATTAACTTGGTGTTTTGACAAAGAGCGTGGGCTGAAAGAGGACAGCGAGACACTTTAAGAGCCAAAAATTGACTTCAGAGAAGATGGTGAGTAGCGGGGGGGGGGGGGGTGGTTCGTGTGTCGAGCCACGCATTAGCACACCGTGGCTCTTTTCATCCCTCCACTCCTGACCATCCAAGCGTACCCTCCAGAACAGGCTGAATTTGTTTTAGAGACTTTTTGGTTAACGGCTAAGAGTAAAGTTCGCATAAAAATGTTTTCTTAATCGATAATAGCTAAGAATTAATTTCGCCAATATACCAAGGTACTTTGCAGATCTGTAGTGCGGCAATAACTTCCTGGTCTTCTTTTTTTTACCAAAAGGAATTGAGTTGAAATCTAGTTTAAGATGAAATTACGTGACCTCATTCTATTTGGCCTGAGGTCAACTCAGAAATAATGAGCACAGAGTCTTGTTTTTTTTTTTCCACTTAGAGGGAAAGGTGTGTCGACTAGACGTTCGTCTGTGGGCTACATAGAAGGGCCATTGCCTCACAAAAAGAAATACCTTTTTTATTGAGTTTATTCCAATGCAGTGTCACAAAAACACCAATGCGTTTAAATTTCGATTTAAAGCTTTCGTGACTGCAGGGATTCATCTTCTTGGTTCTTTCGGTAAAGTCACGTAGAAGGGAAGTAATCAAATAAAAAATATAATAAAAATAATAAAATAATATAATAGTATTCTATATTGTTATATAATAAAATAATAAAATAATATAATAAAATAAATGCGTTTGTTACTTAGTCAAATAATACTGAAACCTGAATCATGTATCCTCTTGAAATCAGACACATAGAGCTGCGGGCAAGCGCTTAACTTTTTACGCATTTTCCTCTGTGTCGATATTTTAGCACGCACACGTGCACACATGCGTGCACGCGCGTACGTATACATTTCTCTTTTAACTTTTTTTTTATCGAAACAGAGGCCCTCGTGATTTTGGCACGTGCATTGTGGATCATTCATAATTTAAAAGAAAGTATGATTAAATATTGATGACGGCTGGAATCGCACACGCTGCAGGCATGCGGCTGAACTTCTGCGTTTTACAAGGCTGCACGCCGACCTGACAGCGACGCTTCATGATTATCAACCCTCTGGGAAAAAAATGAAGGCTCGACGGAAGGTTTGTGGGTGTGTCTGTCAAATGCACACGAGCCTCTGATGACATCTCGTTGTGGCAACATAAAATGCATAGAATGCATAGCAGCTCAAATCCATTTTATTTCCCCTTTGCCTCCACCACCCGTATTTCAACGTGGGATTGGTTCGATTAACAGCGACCATTCTATGCACAGTGAAGATGCCACGTTAACAGGCTAACATAGCACCTGGGCCACGCCGATTAAGCATCTATCTAGGCACACATTTCATTTGATTGTGATAAATAAACAGCTGTGGCCATGCAGACCCAGGAGATATTTTGTTCTTTATTGTGTGTGTGTATATTGTTACCATCTGTATTAAAGCCATATGTACACCTTTTAAGTTTAATTAAATCTCAAAAGAGGGGCACGCAGCATGCAACATCTTTCTTTGAATAAAGTGATTCGACTGTGTTTACCATTGGAATTGTTTTGTTTGAAAGTATAATGTGTTTGGGATAAACTGAACTTTCTTCTTCCTAAGTGAATGGTTGACGTTTAATATATTTTTTTTTAATTCAGGATGCGTGGGTGAGTCTCAATTTAAACATTTTAAAAACAGCATTTCCATCATGAGGGTCACAGAAACGAGGAATATTGTTTCGTTTGAAAAAATAAATAGTTTCCATACGGCAAAAAAACTGACATTTACATCAATGAACTTAGTGCTGGGCAGGACACAGCATCCATGAGTCGAGCAAGTTATTTCTCGACCTTGCCTTGCAGAAATGCCCCCCTCCCCCCACAAAGTACACAACAAGGTTTAGGCGCAGCCCTGCAATTGCTTGCTCATGCCACTGTTGGTGGAAGAGCCTGCACTCGAGTGAACTATACATATGGTGTTTCGGTCTACCTTTGCACGTCAAACCACACTTTGACCCACCATACGTGACCCGCCCGATTGACTAGCTGTGGGTGGTATCCATTAATGCCGCGGCGTGGACAGAGGCAGATGAATTTGAGACACATGCCCTACGCTTCAAATGCCACGCTGAGAGATGGAGTACAAATTGGCGAGCTGTAGATAGCACGTCCAGTGTGCTAACACATCACACCACTGCAGCTCCAAACAAGAACATAGCACATCCGAATGGGTTAACTTAGCGCTTACGTCATTTGGTTTGTTATCATTCGTTTTGCATACGAAGAGAGTTCACACAGCGTGGATAAATTGTCAGCGCGAGTAAGCTTAGCGATCACCGATGGCATCAGCTTGGTGTGGGGCTAACCATGATGCCTTCACTTCCCAAACATCATAATTGAATGAGTTAATTTGCACATTGCTATTCCCCCTAAAGATTGTTCTGTACATCGCCAAACACAGGCACATGCTCGTATATCATTGTACAAGCTGTCCAACGTGTACATTTATTTTATATACAGCGGTACTTCATTAGCATTGGGTGTGAGTTATGGTTTTATATATATATATGTGCATTAGATAGCTTACAATTGGTAGCTACAGCTGAACATATATAATAAGATTGCGTTTCCTTGGATTTATGCATGACGGCATTGCCAACTATCTTAACCTTATTTTGCTTCATTGTTATGGTTTTATACGCATTATAAAGTTGCGAAGATTTACACTAAAAAGGGAAAATATGCCATCACACAAAAACCATCGAACAACATTAATTTCAATTTCTACGGTAATTAAAATTCCAATTAACATGCAATTGGATGTATATCTAGAAATTATACATTATGTTCTATTCTGAATTGCTTAATGTATCTCCAGTTCAACCTTGCAAAGGAACTGTATTGCATCTCCTGGTTAAATTAAGGACACAACAATGCATGTAAAAGGGTTTAGTAACAGCCTAGTGGTTAGCAAGCTGGACTATGATTTGGCAACCTGAGTTTGCTCTTCGGCCATGGCTAACACTAACTAAATTTGTATTTTACCAGGTAAGGCCCACTGAGATACATAAATATTTTCCAGAAGTGACCTGGTAACAAATGATAGCTCAACGAAGTGACTTATTACATGGGCTTTTAAAGCAGCCAAATACCCTAAACGCATGATGTTGATTCTAACTGTGGAGGGAAAAACCGGAAGACGCAGAGAACAATTAATGCGACCACGGTGAGAACTTGCATACTCCAAATATACAGCAGGCGTCAAGGTCCGGATGGAACCCATGGCCTCCTGCATACCAGGCAAGGTAGTTAACATCTCACATCTCAGTCACTGAGCAGTGGAGCGGTGGACGAACGAAAAGGCTGTCGATTACTCTAGTATAATCGTTAGAAATATTGTGAGGATTTACGTGGAACGGGTTATGAGGCCAGCTCATAGAATAAAGCTCAGAGGACCTATTTTGCTGACTGCTACTATGTTTGTTTACCCAGGAAAGCCTCACCGAGTCTCGAGACTCTCTTCAGAAGGGTCCTGCCAAGTGTTTTGAGTCAGAGTCAACATTGCGATGTGTTCTCCCAGTCTGTGAATTTTGTCAATTATTTGGCGACGCTGTGTTAGCAGTGGTCCACAAGGTAATAATAGTAATAATGACGATTGTTAGGTCATTTTCGAGCAAAGACGTTTTAGCCAATACCTGGTGACATTGTATGGTTTCTTACATGTTATATATTTTAAATGTATACACACAAAATGTAAAATACCGCTACCATGTCCAACACGTGCTTTGAACAGAAGGAAAAAAAATAGTTGAAGGAGCACAGCATGAAAACACCGTGTCCCATCCAGTGCTCGCCCAGCTGAATTGGCTTATAGTGGCCTAACGAATACGTTATAAGTACGCACCCATTGCACCCAAAGTGCTTGCCACAGATGAACCACGATGCCTTGCTGATCTCGTCAAGGAGCATAAACAATCACACGAACTCTGGTCACCCTCGCAGCGGTCTTTGGCTCGCTATCAAACAAACACAGTCGCCGCATCTCACGCTTTCAGATGCGCTCCTGCGGCCTTCTGGAAAGCTCTTCTTTTCGATTTTAGGAAGCCACTGGAGCTATGCACTTTTAAGTCATCTAGATTTAAAAGTAATTTCTTTCTGACTGCTTTTTGTGTTAAGTTTGTGGCTCTTCCCCAGCACCTCCGATGAGCGCGGCTGGCTTCGTTCAGTGCAAAGTAAGTTCAACATCCATAGTACATTTCGATTTAAAGCTTTCGTGACTGCAGGGATT
>JAAXLI020003819.1:0-10214 GCA_014621495.2 Entosphenus tridentatus | reverse complement strand
CCTCCCTTAGGCACCTCCCCTCTCCGTACCCGGCAGTAGGTCTCCACCAATCAAAAAGCTGTTTGTAAGGTCTCCACCAATCAAAGAGCTGTGTGTATTATATATTTATTTATGCACGACAGACAGACAAACAGTCAGACAGACAGACAATTAATCCCTGGTGGGCAGTGTGGAACATTGTTCCTACCTGTAAAAAAACCACAATATTGTACAATTCTTCGTCATCACCCCATGTGGTGTACCGGACCGAATTAGGCGGCTCGCGAACGTCAATTTCCCAAATGGTCTGTAACCAACGGAGGTCGAATATTTACTTGACGAATGTTTTCCGCTCACAACGGACACAAGAACACGGTGACCAACTTGCAATGCGATGAGGTCATTTAGCCGTTTCATGCGTTCCCACAAATACAAATACAGCCACGGTATTTGTACACGGTTATATTCTACCCCAGAAAGCACGCTTCGTAGTGTTTTTGTCAGGTCAATGTTTCACTGAATGAGAAACCATGAGCGCAAAATATGTTCAATCTAAATATTTAATACAGAATTTTTTTTTTGCGATGTATCCATCGTTATCTTGTGGGGAGCGGTGGTGTAGTGAGCTTGCACTCTGCGCTATGCAACCGGTGACCAGAGTTTGCCTCCCGGCCCAGTTTCTAATGCAATGAACACGACTGCGACTCTTACACAACTGAAACTGCGTACTCTTACAATGAAAAATCAGGGGCAAAATCGGCCTCACTCGTCTCTGATTTAAATGAACTCTTTTGACATCGTATCTGATAAGGGCATGCCATTTTATATAACTTGTCTCGAATTCAGAGATATTGCAAAAGTTGATCTCTTCCCTAACTCCGGCTGTTGTTGTAGCATGTTGGCACTCGGTGGTTAGCGCACTGCGCTACGTACCTGGTAACTCGAGTTGGATTCCCAGCCATGGCTGACAGCGGTGATTGAGCGATATCTAAGCTGGATCCCAGCACCCCACTTCACCTGACCAGCATGGTGAGGTACGGTCAAACAACCGTAATGAAGAGGCCTTCATCGAGCGATGAAATAACAAAGCTTGTGCATTATAGTGTTAAATTGTTACCATAACCATGACTTATTTAATAATTATTTACAAAATATTATTTGCTTAGGAGTTATGTTACCAATATAACCTTTTACGTTATTTCTAATATTTATTGTTTCTAGATTTGAAGTTTTCGTGACTGCAGGGATCCATACTCTTTGGTTCTTTCGGTAAAGTCACGTAGGTATAAAATAAAATACATGTAGTGACGACGTTTCGATTGCAACACAAGCAATCATTAGGTGGGAAAACCACAGCAAAAAAAATTCGTCGTGATTTTATTTATTTTATTTTATACCTACGTGACTTTACCGAAAGAACCAAAGGGTATTGATTGTTTCTTTATTTGTCACTCTGAATGCAGTATTATAATAATAAAAATGACAATACTACAGTACAGCATATTATCATTGTGGAATGGCCAATGAAGTCCACATTCCTCATCGGTTCGTGCAGGGGCCAGAGCCGATATCGTGGAATCAAAAGGTCACGAGTTCACATTTTTCGGCTGGAAGTGAATTCTTGACCTTCAATCAGCCAGGACAAACATCATGAGTACCACTCTCTGGGAGTTCAAGTTTTTAATTTTTACTTTTGGAATGACTCACCCTTGCCATGGGAATGTGGATTATCTGACACTGGCACAAAGCTGTTAACGGGAGATGAGTTACCACCTCCCTTGTGCTTGTTTTAAAATGAAACACTTTTTATCGTGTATGCTTTCCAACTCGGGCTGAAGGCGTTCATGTCCTTGCTCTGCCCATCCTGGGGCGAAGGGGGGCACTATAATCTCTCGTAAACATGATCCAATCATACGAACCAAACGGTAGTGCGACACTGTGTTGCGATTGGGGACTTATTGTTGTGAAAGCCGGCCAAATTGATTTGAAAGATTGCCAAACAAAAACCACCAGAGGAGACAAACGCGGAATGGAAAGCGGGTTATATTTTCCTAGCTCGTGTTTTAAATTCCTTATGTTGTTCTCCTATCTTCTGCGGTATTGAATGACATGAATGCGTTTTGAAGCAATAAATAACAACTCGTTCGAAAACTACCGAGTGCATAATTGCACGATTTTCACGATCACCGCGTATTTGATCAAGAACAAAGTTAAGCCTCGGAAGGAGTTTGGGTGCAAACATTTTATTTTAATTCCCATTGGACAGCCAGTGTCACGTCGTGAGAGGAATATATTTACATTTGAAACTCTCACAGCAAGCAGTGCACCACCTAGTGTGAGAGAATGGCAGCTACATCTGAAGTCCCTTCAATGGGGGTCTTTTTAAAAATCCTTTATATTAAGTTCACTTGCTTGCTTTGCTTACGACCGTGCAAATCTTTCGGTCGTTTTTTAACCCACTTCCCGTGATCCAATCGAGCTGACATTTTCCACACAGACTCGTTATGCGTGACAATTAATGTTCGTGAAAAATGTTTTCCAAAATTTTACACTTTTTAGGACAAAAATATTATATTTAATTACCAATTGCTTAATGCTGCCATGCAATCATCTGACCCATAGGTGGCAGCCATCTCAAGCCAGAGGACGAGAGGACTCTAGCCGCCACGCATATAAAGGATTTATAGTGAAAAACTATGTTTTTACGGGTTATCTTATTTACACGCTTTCTTTTAACTCACTCTCTCTGTTGTCGTTGTTGTATCCTCAAGTCGTGTAACTCAATTTTAACCCACTTCCCAATGTGGTATCGACTGCAAACTTGGTATACTTATGTCATACTGAAAAAATACAAAATCTATATTTTTAAACATTCTTTTTTATACGTTATGTTTCGGCTTGGGTCTAATTGTCCACGGTCAACTGACGAATGTAATTGGCCACGGTCCCTTACGTTATGGCAAGCTTCGGAGCCACTTCCTACATTTCAGTACATTTCATAAAAGCGTGTTTAAAAAAAGTTTTTTAAAATATTACTTCTTTTTATCCATCCACACTTAGATTTGCTCTTCACATGTCGATCGAACCAAAAACATTGAATTCCCGCAGCTGGAATATGTCAAACTAAGCGGCAAACCAAATTTAAAACTGAAATATGTTGTTGTTGTTGCAGTTACATCAGCTCACAGCACTTGAAAAGCCAGATTTTGATTGCGGGTGGGCCGACCCCGCTACGTCTTTTCCATCCTACAGCTGAGCCTTGCCAGGGTCGTGCCGAGAGGCGCTGGGTTTGTTCTCCCACCGCAGAAGCCGATCCTTGCCCACTGACGTCACACACTCAGAATTTTAGTACGACAACAGTGATTAACTTTACTCCTGGCCCTGCTTGGCCCCAAGTTGTATTCAGATGGCTTGTGAGGCCGGCTCTGGCTTGGCTCGGCAAATAGCCCCGTGGAAAACCACCCGTACCGTGAGGGTTCCACACGCTGGAAAAAGAGGTACTGCATTCGAAGCGAGGATGTCAACAAAGCTGGCTCAGTGCTGCGATAAGGCATCTACCCTCCGTGCTATCCTCCTCGAAAATGCGCGATCTTGAAACACCAATCGAATAAAAACACTCCTATTGTTGCGAAGATTTGCAGTATGAGCCGATGGCGTCAGCGTGGTTCGTTTCTCCCTCGAAGGCGTCGTCACAGCGCCGTCTCTTGCGTCCTCACGAACACACGAGAGCACGACACGTTCTTGAAGGTCAGATTCTGCGGCACAGGGCAGGAGGCGGGAATTGCGGAGGCACTGCTCATTCGTCGAAGCGTGTAGCGGCATGCCCTCCCCGCGTCCACCATCGTGTTTCAGATCGACAGTCATTTTCATTGTGGAGCAAACGGCCTTGGCAGGGGTCATGTAAACCTATTACATACAAGGTATCGGAATTGAAAATACATGCACCAACTTGATAAATTCGGGTTGGTGCATGTATTACGGGCATAGATAATGGATGGGTCACTGCATGCATGCTGAATAGATTGATAGAGGAGTCGCTGGCAGTTAGATAACACTGAACCACTGAAACATCCAGAAAAATGTTTTAGGTCGACATGCCATTTCCCCTTAATGATGTTTACCACCATCGAAAAGTGTTTGTGTTGCTATTCCTGTGTTAATTTTGTTGTATATTTCACTTGCCTGTGACAAAAATCAACCCGAACATGCCCCACCTCATCAATTCTGCGAATTTAACCGGTGTCAAGGCTGGATAGTGCTTGGATGTGTGACGAACACGCATCAAGACATGTTCCTATTGGCTGCTGAGGGCAATGCAGTAAATCAGTTGTACCATACTATGTTACAGTGTCTATGCTTCTGGCCTTCACCACACCACACTGATCAGCATGGAGAGGTATGGTCAAACATCCCCCGTGACCTGCGTAGCGTGGGGTGGCCCTCATCCAGCAGATTTCACGGTGCAGCGGCACTTACAAGCACAAGGTCTCCGTTGACGATCTCTCTGGTCCAGAAGATGGGTTGGCCTTCACCGGAGACCGGCTTCTGGATGCACGATAACTTCCCCGGCCCGGCCCATTTCACCAGGCTCTGACGGCGGTGCATTTATACGTCAACACGCAGAGAAAACATGCAGCCTGAAGGCAAGGACTGAGATAGAGTAATGAATACAGAAGAACAATAATATTACAGTAAGTGGGCTTGAGCAGGACATGTTGCCAGAAGGGATGATGGTCACTGGTTGAGAATAACGATGGAAAGGCGGCCAAGGGAGGGTACAAGACCAAGAGGACATCCAGCGCAGAGACGGGGTGATGGAATCAGCTGCTGCATTGCCGAATCGGAAGTCCGTGATGATAATCATCACCACCCATCACAGGCGGTGATCAATAATAATAATATGAGTGAGTGAAGTGTGAGTGGAGTATGAACCCCGCAACGTAAGTTTGATTCCTGGCCACAGCTAATATCAGTCGCGAGCGATATCTGAACTTGTCCTGATACCCCCACTTCATCACCCTGTACTGACCAGTACAGTGAGGTAGGGTTAAACAGCCCCCATGATCGACACAGAGTGGGGAGATGTTGATCCACGAGTGGACTGACAATGGGCTATAATTGCTTATTATTTATTAATAAGGTTCTGCATGGTGGACATTTTGTCAAATTCCTTTGGCATGTGTTTGCCATCTAGGAGGAAAATGGCATAAGTGTGGATAAATTAGAGTAACCGGAGAAAATTGGTCCAGAGTTTGCCTACTTAACTAAGAATCGTTGCAAAACAACAATATCTTACGTTGAGGAATAGATGTACCTCCTGTTTGCTCATTATATATTGTCAACGCTCGATCATCCAATGTAATAGGGGGTAATGGCTCATATTCTGTAATATTGTTTGATTTGTTATTGCTACGATGTCTGTTCGGTCCTTTTCGCTCCGATTTCGTGATGGATTTTTGCCATTGTGGTCACCGATGTGACCCTTGCAAATTACACGACCACCCTGGCGCCCACGAGGTATCACTTGGTTAAACAAAATAAACTTGAAAACAGCTCACGCTAATTATATGCAAATGAGGTTACCCATGCCTCCTCGCCAGAGGTCGCAAACGGGTTTTGATTCCTTACCCGTACCCGTACCCGGCCGCACCAGGGTCGCAAATGGGTACCCGTACCCGTACCCAGCCGGGTACGGGTAGCCGTTCCCTACCCGTACCCTACCCGAAATGAGTGACAAACGGTTACTCACCAGTGACTCACGGCCTACCCGTACCCGTACCCGGCCGCATCAGGGTCGCAAACGGCTACCCGTACCCGTACCCGGCCGGGTACGGGTAGCCGGGTATCGGGTAGGGTACGGGTATCGGGTACCCGGTTGCGACCTCTGCTCCTCGCCACCCACTTCCCTCACCCGGAGCCGCAGGCCCTGCCATGGCCCATCCTCCTCAAACTCCTGGCCGACGGTGAAGGTGCTCTCCGCGGTGCGGAAGGAGGCTGCACGGATGTGGAAGTTGTCTCCGTCCTGGCTGATGTGGACTGTGGGTCTCGAGCAGGTGGAGATCTTCTTGGTGACGGGGCTGACCCCTGCAACAAAGACAAAGATCCCCCCCATTTAGCCTTAACAGACTGTTTGGGGCAAGTGCTGTTAGCCAGTAGCACCCAGGCCGAAATGGCACGCCTAGCCGCCCTTGTCTCTCTAGTGGCAATGTTTATAGACCGCACTAGGTACTCATTTTGAAGCTGAGTCGACCTAGGGGTAGACCCAGGACCGGTACAGATGATCGTCACTGGCGTCAGCCGTAAGCGAGAATCGAACTCGGGTCGTCGGATTCGTAGCACAGCGCGCTAATCGCTACACTGCCGCTCCCCACAAACAACAGACGAACAAATACACAAAGATCTCTTCCACCCTCCGTGTTGGCTGTTGAGGTGATTTCTCGGGTTATAATCTTATATTCTTTTATCATGCCTGTTTAGAATCTGAATTCTTATTTAGACGGAGGAATCTGATGAGCGGTGAAGCTCTTTTATTCACAGCTGTCCAGTAGGGGTGGGTCAGCAAGTTGCAAAAAAATGAAAGACACAAGCCACAGTGTTGAGATTGTGGCCATGCATGCCAAACTATGGACCACATCGTAAACCCATCGAGATACATACAGACTCAACGAGATACACGGAGACCAAGAAGGGACACATAGTTTCCCATAAAGAAACCATCAAGACTCATATATATACATAGATATACATTAAAGACAAGCCAGGAAGGTTTTGCTGGTCACAAAACTCGTGTTTGAGAAGCGTACTGGGCCATGATAATTATTCCCAATTCAGTAAATGTTTTTGTCAAAAAAATGTGCCTCTTTGGGGCCAAGACGCCGAGCCACACCATGACCATCCTACTCTTCTTCGAATGTAGTCCATCCAAGCGCTACTCCACAAGCTGCACCGCCACTTCACTCAACTGCGTCCTACCCTGGCTGTGCCCCAATATAAATCGTAGTTTGGAGTGTCGAGTTTGGAAGGTCGTCTTACCCAGGATGTGCAAGTACTCTTCAAAATTCTCGCTTGTTTTAAGCTTCCACGTGCCCGTGAAGTTCGTCATGGTCAGAGAGAGAGAGAGATACTGACACCCCCGTTTTTGTGTTGAACTTATTTCGCACCGTACGTAGCCAACCGTGCTAATCGGAGGTGTGCGTGTGTGTGTGTGCGCGCCACTCTCAGAAGCAAGCGATATCCACTGGTGCAGGAGGAAAGACGAAAAGCGGGAAATGTCCTTTTCGTCCAAATTGCCGGTCCATTTTATAGGACTAGCCGGGCGCCCTTCTCTGAAGGGGTGGATGGGGGGCGTCGAGTGGACATTTATCGTGGCCAAACAGACGGCGTGTTTGCATTGGCCTCTGTTGTCGTCCACAATGTTTGCCGAGTCATCTAAACACGGGTGGGTTTCTCTGTTGACCGATGTTCCCCGCGGTGGCGTGGACTCTACATGTGTGTGTGTGCGTGTGCCCTACGGTGCAGGACGCCACCAGCATGGCGCAGAGATTCAAATTCACCTACCCAAGCGCGTTTGTGACAACCTGGGTGATCGGACGCGTGGTTGCGGCTCAAACACAGGCTCGTCGAGATGAGATGGCATCAACTTCTTGGTTCTTTCGGTAAAGTCACGTAGAAGGGAAATAATAAAATAATAAAAATAAAACATAATAAAATAATTATCACGATGTTTAGGCCACACCTCAGGTGAGGACGGCTGCTTGCGTTGTGGCCGAAACGTCGTGAGAATTATTTTATTATGTTTTATTTTTATTATTTTATCATTTCCCTTCTACGTGACTTTACCGAAAGAACCAAGAAGATGAATCCCTGCAGTCACGAAAGCTTTAAATCGAAAGATGGCATCAAGTTCACCTTTTGACCGCGGTGTTTCAATTCTACACTCCGTATGGATAGATAGATAGATATGTTTAAATTCGTAACATTATCTCTCATTATATGCTGGTGTTGCGGTGAGAAAAATATAACTTCAAACTCGTAACACGCGCAGTATTGACTCACTCGGAGAGAAAGTCCTGTATACAATAATACATAAATTAATCCAATTTAAGACCACAGATAGTAATAACTGTTTGAATGCTTAAGCTGCAATGTAGAAGGCCAGAGTCGATCTAAGGCCACATTGGGCGTGACATGCTTCAGTGTTAAAGCCCAAAGCTCAGTAGTTAAACCAAGGCACTTATATAATTCATTAGACTTGGAATTACGTAATCAATGCCCCAAACTCATAGAGCCAAAATGAGGCCTATTTTGGATTCCAATAGGTAAAGAAACAATATAACTGGTGTTGGCCAAAACATTCCGATGCTTAAAAGCTACCTGCAGATTACTCAACAGGTGTCAGGGTTGGGATCGAACTTACGACCTCCTGTATACCAGGCGAGGTAGTTAACATCTCCTAGCCACCGTGGCGGCGTTGGAGGACCCTGATAAATATCCACGCGACCACGGGGATAGAGACACGCAAACTCCAAATATACAGCAGGCGTCAAGGGTCGAGGTCGAACCCACGACCTCCTGCATACTAGGCCGCCACCACGACACCCCTTTGCTGGGTAAACAAGTGTAATAACACATCAGTATTGAAACTAAACAATTTTTTAATTTTCCCAGATAAGGCCCACTGAGGTATATATATATATTTTTTACAGAAGCGACCTCGTCACAATTGATAGCCTCAATGAAGTGGCCTATCACGTGGAGGGAACCCCCGGATAAAAATCCACGCGTCCACGGGGTGAGAGAGACACAGCAAACTCCAAATGTACAGCAGGCGTGAGGGTTGGGATTGAACCCACGACCTCCTGTATACCAGGCGAGGTAGTTAACATCTCCAAGCCACGTTGATGAGAGACACGCAAATTCCAAATATTCAGCAGGCGACAGAGTCGGGATCGAACAGGCGAGGTAATTAACATCTCCACGACACGGTGATGATGAGAGGCACGTAAACTCCAAATGTACAGCAGGCGTCAGGGTTGAGATCGAAGCCACGATCTCCTGCATACCAGGCGAGGTAGTTAACATCTCGCCACCGTGACGCCACTGACGTTTAGAGCCAGATCGAAGGCACTAAATCTTCAGGATTCTTCCGTTTGAATTTTTAATGCCCAGATGCTCATTGGATGCTCATTGGAGCCTCTGGGCATTCAAACGTACCTTCGGGATATAATAGGGGTTTTCCACTTTTTTGTGGCAACAAAACTTAAACCTTTTTACAAGGATTCATGTCTGCATTAACCACAATATTTGCAGTCAAAATGCAAACAAAAAACACACTGATAATATATGAATTGTCCTTGAAGCTGATTGGTCCACACCAGAGACATCTTTATTTTGAGCCTCGTCTCAATTGGTGCTAGACCAGATGACGCCAAAAGGCGCATAGCTCAAAGACAATGCATTATCAGAGTAATGAGGGCTCGGGGTAAGCCTCTAACATCATTAGAAAGCTGTCTCTGGTGTGGACCAATCAGTTTCAAGGACAAATGCATATATTATCAGTGTGTGTTTTTTGTTTACATTTTGACTGCAAGTACTGTGGTTAATGCAGACACGAATCCTTGTAAAAAAGTTTTGTTGCCAGAAAAAAGGGGAAAAACCCTCTTATTATATTTTGGTACTGGCAAAGGAGGTCTAATGATACCTTCGGGATTTCTTAAGGGTTGGTCTCTCTCGCGTGAATGTCTGAGGCTCAAACGAATCGACGGCAGCACAATTAGCCCTCGAGCAATCGCCCGCGTTGTTATTGCAACGTCAACATTGTTGTTGTCACGAGGATCGTGCGTCGCAGAACCTCATCGAAACCATCCCCCGTATTCACATCGGTAACGATCGATGGTTTTCTTCGTTCAAACCCCCATATAAAAGGCGCATTTCGTAAGCTGGAACCGCGTGACGCGATCCGAAAAGTGAGTTCCGCTCCACGCCTTAGAATCGCGTTATAAATTGTAGAATTCTATTATAACGAGTGGCTAACGTGTACGTTGTGTATTGCAACTCCGGTGCATTCTAACGTTAACTTATAAAAAAAAATTCACTCACGAGGAAAAATACAGCACGTACATTGGGGTGAGGAGGGGGGGTCCATTCTTGAAACTTATAAAAAGTTTTAAAAAGCCGAGCCCAGAACGGCAATGAGCAGTCCCCATACTGAAACTGGGCATCTGTGAAAAAGAGCT
>JAAXLI020003818.1:0-10214 GCA_014621495.2 Entosphenus tridentatus | reverse complement strand
TATTACTTCCCTTCTACGTGACTTTACCGAAAGAACCAAGAAGATGTAAATGTGTCGTTAACTCGCCACCACCCGACACAGCCAATTAGTAAGATTTGTCACGTAAACAAAACGTGATCATTAGTTAACACTTGGGTGTTGGAGACTAAACCCACGAAATAAAAAAAATTGAGTTCTACGTTTCGCTGATGATGACAGCCAGCTTCATCAGGTGATGTTCCAGAATTGTGAAGAAGTTTTTCTGTTTCAGTCTTAAATAGAGTAAAGGTGATCTCATGAATGTGAGCCTATCAGGTTCAAAGACCAGAACGAAGTTAATATAGTGATGTAAATTACGATAGATTATGTTAATCTGAGAATATGCAGGACCTATTAGTGGTTGGGTTAGTCACAATTAATCAACAGTCCATTAATAAAAATACAGGGTGCTTAAAAAATGTTTTAACACTTACATGGGACGATCGTTTTTAATGGAAAATAACGGATAATACACTGTATCATGATAATAAATGTATGTTGATAGCTTCAAAATTGCAGTCTCCACTTGTTCACCATTATTGTCAACACACGCCTGGAATCTTCTCCAAATTGTCTCCAGAGCCAAGGGCACATTTATTGTGGTATCGTTGCAAATTCTCAGAAGTGTTAACATTCTTTCGAAGCACCCTGTATATCGATTGTTAAATACTCCTACGTCGAAACGACCCCCCCCCACCCTTCAACCCGCACTGACCTGTGGTGGTGAAGTATGACCAAATAACCACAACGACCCGCACGGCGTGGAGAGGCCATCACCCAACACTGGGTTGACGAAAGGGCTATGCAGTACTTTTATATTGCATCTACACGTCGCAAAGACATTGCTGTGCAGATAATTTGTAAAGTAACAAAATGCATTTTTGTATTCTCAAGACATTAATTATCAACAACGATTTTACAGAAAGTGAACATCACTTTGGCAAGATGGAAAGGCACACGGGGAGAGATGAAGATGATAAGAAGGTAGGAACTTCACCCCAGCAGAGTTAACATCACTGACGATGACCACAACTATCGTTTTAACTCGCATCACGTGTTCATACAGTTGTGTTATTGGATGGGATTCAGCTCCATTGATGGAACCGCAAAGGGCTCTTATATTCCATCCGCTCATTTATCTCGGGTCGAATGGAGGGATCTGCAAGTTATCGCTACATCATCCATGGTGCGGATTAGCCAAGCTTGCAAGGAAAAAATAAATGTCTTTACACACGCACGCTGGTTTAATTACGAGCTGCTCTTCACTCGTCGAGGGTCAGTGACTAGGCGCCCATGTGACCACGAAAACACTTCGGCAAGTGAACCGATTACTTTAAAAAAATCGATAAAAACAGACAGTGCATTCGATGTATCCATCCTGTTCTATATAGGTAAACAATACAATTTCACAGCCTAATCATTTGAATTGTCCATTTCTTTTTTATTTTATCTGGGCCACCTCTTTCCCCCTGCCCCGATTACCCCAGACAATCTACAGTTGAATACTCATACACAGGATATGGTCCACTGTCCGTCAGCAATGCTCTGTACGAAGTACAACAGCTCATCATAGCCACGGTGGATTGTGTTGAACACAAACACATAAACAAACAGAGCGTCTGCCTCACCGTCACCGTCACCGCCACCATCATCATCAACCATCAATCCGCTGCTGGATGAATGCCTCCCAAAGCAATCGACATGTCTCATGGTCCCACGATACAAGAGTGCATCCACGCACCTGCACATTTCGTTACATCATTTCCATGCTAGATCTCCTCTTGGGCATGATCCCTCACTTGGTTCACAATGTAAATTTAACATTTGTAAAAATCATATTTCAGTCCAACAGCCTGTATGGAGACCTACTACACCAAAATACATATTCTGGCAGCATTTATTTTAAGCTGCAACACTCTTGGACTCTCGACTTTCTGAGTATCATCGACAGAGTTTGGCATATTAAATAAAATTATTCAAGGTTAAGTGGATTGCCAGATAACAGCACTTGATCAAAATTATAATTCGTAAAATTCATGACCAATATGATAAATATTTTGTTTCCACGCGAGAACTGAGTTTTGTTAACATCTGATTATGCTGGATATATTCTCCAGTGAGACGTATAAAGTTGTCAAAAACGTACTTACACTTCAACATTCCTCCAATTTGGTGAAAAACCAAATCGACTGCCATACTTGCCCACGTGACAACTTGATTTGACTGTCTCTGTCAGGTGGTGGAGGGCAATTCGTTAAAAAAACCACGACAGACTGACACAACAACCTCACCTAAATAAACTAAGTACGAATCATAAGTTACAAAAAGCTGCTGAAAAACATTATTCCATAAAGTACACAGACTGATGGACTAAAATGTTATTTCAATTTTACGAGGTAATAGTGGAGGCACTTAAACCTGTGGCAGTGTGAGCAATGAATTGCAGGGATGTACCTGTTTTAATACATGGACTCGTCTGCTTATTTATTAATTTACTGCCCACAATCCACCGCGACCGAGCAAAATTAGTTTTCTACAATTCACCGTTTTCCTCTGAATATACCCCACAGTGTTTATGGAAATGCTCCTGCTTATTCTTTCGCATACATACAGTACATGGAAAGCCCCCTTGTCAATTCACATCCAGCATTATTTTACCAGGTTAGTGAAGGCAGGGGCAACAGAGGCATGGTAACATAGATGTACAGTACAACAAGTTGCTTTTTTCTGCCCTGCCCACTGCTGCCCACTACGTAACCCAGCATAAATTGTCACACAGTCTTAACTCTGCTGATGAGACCCATCAAGGCGAAGGAGAGTTATACCTGCCTCAACAAATGCTGCCCGAAAACACAAGGCCCATAGGCCGTTGGTCATTAACACAATTTTATTTTGACACGGTGAAAAATACGCTTGTTTTTTCCATTTATTGTCTCTGTAAAGGTGTGTGTGTGTGTATGTGAGAGTGTTGTTGTGGGGAGCGGTAGTGTAGTGGTTAGCGCGCTGCGCTATGAACCCGGCGACACGAGTTCGATTCCTGCTCACGGCCAACACCAGTGACGATTATCTGAACCGGTCCCGGGCCTCCCCTAGGTCGACTCGGCCTCAAATGAGTACCTGGTGCGGTGTGTGAACATTGCCACTAGGGAGACAAAGGCGGTCGGGCGTGGTGCTGGCCACCCACCCCCTCGTGTGCCGTTCCAGCCTTCATAGGTGCTCGCTAACAGCACTTGCCCCTACAGTCTGTTAAGGCTATATGGGGGATCTTTGTCCTTATCTTTGTTGTTTATCTGAACCAGTCTTGGACCTCTCTTAGGATGACGCTAGTTTCTGGTCACACCGTCCCTTTGTGTGCCATTCCGGCCTTCATGGGTGCTCGCTCATAGCACTCACGTTCCCCAACAGTCTGTGAAGGCTACATGTGGGAACCTTTGTTTTTCTTCTGAGGCTGGTGGTTGTGGTTGTGGTGGTGGTGGCCCTGATGTTAGCAATGTCCCTCTACTCTGGCAGGACCAAGCAGAGGGAGAATTCGAGCCATGCCAGTCGTGTCCCGTGTGCTCAGACATGTTTCCGGATGATATCATCAATTTGCACGTCGATTACTGTTTGGATAACAATGACGAAGCACGGCAACACGTGCCCAGGACTGACGTTCCCAATCTCCAGTCTTCACCCAATCAGCACTCTCAAGGTAAATCTTACCCTGCATTGACACAGCTGTAAAGTGACACAAGTAGTGACTTTAGCTAAACACATATTTGTGTCAGGGATGAGTTTTTAATTAAAATGTTGAATTTTTTTTATTCTTGATTTGAAGCTTTCGTGACTGCAGGAATCAATACTCGTTGGTTCTTTTGGTAAAGTCACGTAGGTAGAAATTAATTAAAATAAAACAAATCACGATGTTTCGATTGCAACACAAGCAATCTTCATCAGGTGGGAAAACCCCAGCCTCACGTCCCCCCCCCCTCTCTCTCTCCCCCTTGGCCCTCCCCTCTTTCTTACCTATATAACCTCTTGCCACGCCAGCTCTTTCTCCCACTTCAGCAATTTTTTCTGGCTGTGGTTTTCCCACCTGATGATGATTGCTTGTGTTGCAATCGAAACGTCGTGATTTGTTTTATTTCATTTTATTTTTAACTACGTGACTTTACCGAAAGAACCAAAGAGTATATTTTTTTTAGTTTCTGATGTTTGAGGACAATTTTGTTTTTTTGGGGATGTATTCAAATAATTTACTTGATTTATCAAGATGCCGTGTCTTCCACGTGATAAGCCACTTCGTTGAGCTGTCATTTGTGGCCAGGTCGCTTCTGAAAAAGAGCTACATAGCTCAGTGGGCCTTACCTGGTAAAAAAAATATGTTTTTAGTTTAACCTTATCCGATGCCACATTATGACACTTTTGGTCAGAAAAAAGCAGGCGTGACATTGTGGGAGCGATATCACTTGTATGTGTGTATGTTGAACTTCTTTCGCACCGTACGTAGCCAACCGTGCTTATCGGAGGTGAATTCACATTTTTGGATGAGTCCAAAGCAAAAAAATGTGATCATCAGAAGTTATATTTAAATATCGACTTTATATTTAGACCTTGTGGTTTCATTTGGAAGTTAGGGACACATCACTCATTTCTATAACATAGCTGCAACACAGCCTAGTGCATATCTGTCAACCCGTATGGTTTACCCTGTATTCTTGTACAGGGAAATGGAGTTTTCAGGCCCATACGGCGTATGGCCGTTTCAATACAACACATTTTTTTGTGTTTTTCCCTTGTGATGGGATGTTGTAGGATAAAAGTTGAGATTTATAGGGACACGGGGTGACCAATAAGGCCTTAATTTGTCTGTAATAAGCTAGGCACTAAGGTATGCTCGTGGCAATCAGGTCGTCTGTGATTTACACTCCAAGTTAAATGTATTTATTACATTAATCCTTGTTTCATCTGTACTGTCAGTTTTTTTCCATTTTAAGTCCATATAACATCATGATATATTTCACATTGTTATATAATGTATAGATAAATTACCGTAGATCTTATTGTACACATTGTTGTCCTTCCCCCGCACCTCCGATTCGCACGGTTGGCTACGTGCAGTGCGAAAGAAGTTCAACAAACAAACTTGGGCTTTTGTATGCACGGGTAGCAACACTGTGCTACGAACCTGGAAACCTGATGTTGACTACCTGGTCACACCTAAAGTCCGCTGCGAGTCGTATCCAAATCATCCTGTCCCTCTCCTAGGTCGATTAAGCCATAAACGAGTACCCGGCGTGTTAAAAATCAAGGGTGGACATAAATAATGTTGCCCACACCGCTCACTCGTATGCCGTGCCCGGCGGGGATTAATGGGTGCTTGCCTCCAGCGCTTCTCCCGAAAGTACTCGGAGAAGCTACATGAGGGATCTCTGTGTATTTGAAGACATTATGTGCAACTGTTTTTCCACAATGCAGTTGGATGACCGTAGCCTAGGCAGACTAGTAGGACAACCATCGTGGGTAGTGACAACCCAGTGAGCTCACGTCGGTACGCTGCCACGAGGTCAAGTCTAAATATTTTGTATACAAGTCAGTTGTTTTCTGCCTTGTGTTTTGTGATTGAATGCTCAGATGAATCGATGGAACGTCCTGAGGACAAGACCGATGATGTAAGTGAAACTGTGCTTTCTGTATTATAATTATAACAGTACAATGTTTAAATTACATTATCTTTTGGTTAGTTATTTCAGAACCTACTGAGGTACAATAGCTGTTGTTTTTTAATGAACAGCTGTGCACATAATAAAAAAAAAATTAAGATTTTGCGATTTCATTGATGTTGATGATGTTGTTGGTGGGGATGATGGCGGTGTTACTGATGATGGCGGTGTTGGTGATGATTATGATGGGGGTGATTATGGTGGTGTTGCTGGTGGTGATGATGGCGGTGTTGGTGGTGATGATGGCAGTGTTGCTGGCGATGATGGCGGTGTTGGTGATGATGATGATAATGGTGGTGTTGGTCGTGATGGCGGTGTTGGTGGTGACAATGGAGCGAACACTGGTAACAATTATCTAAACCGGTCCTGGGCCTCCTCTAGGTCGACTCAGCCTCAAATTAATACCTGGTAAAATGTATAAACATCGCCAATGGGAAGACAAAGGCAGCCGGGCGTGGTGTTGGCCACCCACCCCCTTGTGCACCGTTCTGGCCTTCATAGGTGCTCATGAACAGCACTTGCCCCAACAGCCTGTTAAGGCTATATGGGGATCTTTGTATTTTGATGGTGCTGGTGGTCATATTGACAGTGACCGTGATGGTTTTAATAGTGGTCGTAACAATTAAATTGGTTTTGATGATGACAAAGATGATGACGATGATCATGATGAATGCATTCTCCAGCATTCCGAAGATAAAGAAGAAAAGGACACAAAATCAGAGGACACAGAAGAAAAGCACCTTGAGGAGGCTGCATCGGAACAAGTGAAGGGGCAGGATGAGGATGAAGAGGGGATCCCTTGTCCTCTATGCCAGTACCGCTTCCCAGAAGATGTTCTACAAGATCATGCCGAAATGTGTGGGGAGCACGCAGACGTCATCTTCCGGTTCATCAGTAAGCGCCCACATTATGCACTCTATCATGTCAGCATTCCACACCTACGGTGTCACCCATCACTCTGTCTCCTTACACAGAGATCATGAGGGGCACTAAGAGGAAGTCCTCTCTTCAAATGGTGGCCTAGAACAAAGACGGTCACTGCATCGTGCATGTTCAGATCACTTCAGCGGCCGTCTGGAATGCTCTTTCTTCCGATATTAGGAAGCCTCTGGAGTTATTAAAAACGCATGTCTATAGAGCTGTTTTTTGTGTTTAGTATGCTGTCCTTCCCCCGCACCTCCGATTAGCGTGTTTCATTACGTACGGTGCAAAAGAAGTTCGATATACAATTGTGCAACAGCTGAGGGATCAGGTAGAAGGTAGCAAGTGATCTTGAGGAATGGAAGCATCGGTGGGATTGGTCCTCATGACTTCGAGACATTGACCAAAGTTGACGTCGTCTTGGATGCATTTCTATCACTTGGCTGCAACCTCCGTGGTTATAAACAAAACGAAACTATTTTTATTTCACCAGGTAAAGCCCACTGAGCTATATAGCTTTTTTTCAGAAGCAACCTGGCCACAAATGATAGCTCAACGAAGTGGCTTATCGTGTGGAAATGTATAGCAGCAAAATAGGATAAAAGTATGTTTCTAAATGTGGAGTGAAAAACCGGAGGACCCAGGGAAAAGTCCACACAAACTTCAAATATACAAGAGTCAGGGTCGGGATCGAACCCACGACCTCCTGCATCCCAAGCGAGACAGTTAACATCTAGACACGGTGGCCATCCTGGCAAGATGTTGAGAATAATTATTATATACCGACTGGGAAGGAATCGTTTTTTAAACTTAAGAGATGTTAGGTGGAGCATGATGGTCAAAGGAATGTATTTCTCTCCCAAACGTTGTCCCTTTTAAACACAATAAGAATTGACAATGGGCCTTTGCGTTCATAATACAGTAAAAAAAAATCCTGGTTTGCTGGACTTGCCCTTTCGGCAGACTGATGCTGGCGAAGTAATGGGCGTATTCAATGCAGTATCCCACCCCGCTTTGGGCTTTTGGCTCAAGGGTCAGAACGCGTGTCCACGGGGTCAGTGAGCGCGCCCACTCGCCGCCTTACTCCCCTGTGTATGGTCCGGTGTTTTCTTCCGAAGCTCCACGTTCATGTCTTTTTCACTCCATCTCCAAACGCGTCGCTTGCATTGCTCCGATCCCTGTGTGTCTCTTGCCTCTTTCACTCAGTCCTTGTGTCAATTGATTTCCTTTTGTACTCCTCTTGTCTGCTTCTCGGAGGGCATCAACACACCTCAGCGGTGAGTCCAGGGAAGCACTGCACGTTGGTCGGCAAACCAAAATAACAAGATGAGACTTTTTTTTCTTCAAATTCGGTGAACGAAAAAAACCTGAAAATTTAATGAGCCGCCTAATGCGATGTGGACACAAAGACGGTGGGGTCCTTAATAGATGACGTCACGAAGCAGCCCTGAAAGAGCAGCACACGGGTCCCGAGCCGCAGGTAGCCGTTTTAATAAGTTTTTTTTTATATTTGCTGGTTTATTCCAGGATATTTCTGTTACGCGTCGTCGCTTTAAGATGTTCTGTGTTCATGATTTGTTTGTTGCGGTTGCACCCGACTTTAGAGCCGCATGGCTCACAGGGCTATACCAAATAAATGAAAACTTGAAGCCTCGCACAGACCAACACACAAGAACTACGCACAACTCAGTTTGATCTGCGCTTTCAATGTTAATTTTAAGCTTTCGTGACTGCAGGAATTCCATACTCTTCAGTTCTTTCGGTAAAGTCACGTAGTTAGAAATAAAATAAAATAAACCAAATCACGACGTTTCGATCGCAACACAAGCGGTCGTCATCAGGCGATTATATTTTATTTCTAACTACGTGACTTTACCGAAAGAACAAAAGAGTATGCTTTCAATGTTATATGTGCTTTGGATAGTTGCGTGGTGTTCTTTTTTCTTCTGCATTTTTAGTTTGTTGCATTTTGCAGCTGGTCAAACCTTTCAGCCTTCCCCCCTATTTGTCCCAGTGTTCACAATACTGTGTGTCTGTGTTGTCGTTCGTTGCTGTGAAGGTTAACGTTGGATTAAACGGAACTTCTTTTTGTTTGTGTTTTAGATTCAGAGCCCTATAATTGCCCCATTTGCAACGAAGCGTTCCCCATCCCGCAACTCCTTGAGCATGCACAATTCTGCCATGGATGGAGGAACAAAGAAGAGGGCGAGGCCAAGTCCAAAGGTAGCGTTTTGTTTTTAGAATATCCCCCGTTGCGAATCTGTCATTCGTATACCAGCTGAGTTGAGCTTGCAGTGTTGCCGTAGAGCACCTTATGTGTCGGTATTTACTATTTAACAGAATAAATTGCAGACCCCCTGGCTCAAAGAAGGATTAGGTAAAGTTCATCTCGTTTTGTGTTCCTAAACCAGTGGGTCAAAACTTCCACAATTGTATGTTAGAGTTCAGTCTCTCCATCGAGTTTCCCAATCTCCATTCCTCATGACTTATCACTGCACACCATTCCAAGTGTACCACGTTAAAGTACAAGCTACGCACTGCACGTGCCTAACGATTGCTAAGCACTGAATCGCATTGCATGGAGAGCACACCTTCTTTTGAAACGGCGATGTCCACGTTCATTTTTAAATGGGTTCTCTCTCCCTTAAATGAGTTTGTACGTGAAGAACGGTAAACATGAAAATGCCCGCTGTGGTGGATCACACGGACTGGGATTTGGGAACCCCTTGGATAACAACGATTTGACCTCCCTTTAAAAAAAATAAAGTGGAATTCACTTCATTGACCTGACGGGAGTTTGGGCTGAAGTTGACCCCTGATCAGGATATGAACTTCACGACCTTCCGATTGTGAGTCGAGCCCTCGCGCGAAGAGCACCGCTCGGAAGGAAACACGATTGTAGAGTATATTGCGCTCCTTTCGTACCATACACAGCCAACGGTGCTGATCGGAGGTGTGGGAAATTAAGGGTGCGTGCGCGGTGGCCTAGCTGTCGAGAGTGCGTGGGTTGCAACTCCACTAGGCCCGTGGCCCCCACGGACAGATGCAGGTGTCAGGCTACAAAAGAGTGGGGCAATTGGACAGGGAGGGGGAGCATTTCATTCCTTGCACCAGGGCCCGTGGCAACCACGGCTCCGCCGCTTCATGTGCGATTGCGAGCACAGTCAAGGGGGATCTTCTAATTGCTGTGAGTTCATCTCTTGGACATCTGTGAGAAAAGGGCTGTATAGTGCATTGAATTCCTCCAGTATAAATACATATTCTGTTTCTGAACTGATCTGTAGTGTTTTCTATTTGTTGCAGTTGATGAGGAAGAGGAAAAAATCAACAGCCAACGTATACTTGACAGGTATCTTTTGCTCTCGACGTCAGCACAAATTTTTTTACAGAAAACAATCCGTGTGATATATTAGTCTCAGAAATGTGTTCGCTGAAACTGGTTTCAGCCCAACACTCTCAACCAGACTCATCCTGGTCTCTTGAGTTCTCGCCACGTAATTCAAATGAACCTGGCTTGAATCTCAGGTAACTTGTATCAACTCCCAGTATAGGGATGCTACAAGTGAATATGTT
>JAAXLI020003817.1:0-10214 GCA_014621495.2 Entosphenus tridentatus | reverse complement strand
AGCAACGGTGCCGATAGAACCAACGGGCAGCCTTAGCGACGGCGTCCATAGCGACGGCGTCCCTAGCGACAGTGCCGGTCAGCCTACGTGAGGGTGTCCCTAGCAACGACGTTCCCTGGTAATGGTTGGCCCTGCAGGAATATTAGGAGAGCTTCAAGAGGCTGTTTGGATGTGTTGAAAGGAAAGATTGAATGATGTAACGAATCAGTGAATGAGGTAAGAATGTGTTTGTACGTACGTATTGCTTCACGTAGCTTTGAAGTGCACATGGCCTGGCACAATCGCACTGGTGACGTCACCGCCACTTAGTGGCAAATGGTGGTAGTTGTGTGTTGACAAATGAGTGGTCATGTAGTGATTAGTGCTCTGTGCTATGAACCCGACGACCACAGGTTGATTGCAGCTTATTGCCAACACAATTGAGGATTATCTGAACCGGTCCTTGACTCCCCTAGGTCAACTCAGCCTCAAATTAGTATCTGGTGCGGTGTGTAAACATGGTGCTGGCCTTCATAGGTACTCGCCAACAGCATTTGCCCCAGCAGTCTGTTAAGGCTATACGAGGGATATTTGTCATAGTCTTGTGTCTGTGTGCATGTTTAGAGCACTAGTGTAGCGGTTAGTGCAATGTGCTATGAACCTGGCGATCGGAGTTCAATTCTCGCTAACGGTCATCACCAGAGGCGTAGCTAGGGGGGGGGCAGGGGGGTGCATATGTCCCCGGGCGCCAAGGTAAAGGGGCGCCAAAATGAGGCTTACAACGTTACATTATAACTTATTGCGGCGGGCGCGGCAGCCTGAAACTACTGCACAAATCTACACCTTAACCTAAACGTTTATATATCCCGCCACACACAGCCTACATGTCATGTAAATACATTTTGGTACGCGCGCCTATTAAGAACTTACATGGAAGAACGTCCCAAACAACAGACAGGCGCAGTCTTTCAGCCTTAGTCACTGGCCTGTTTTTTGGTGGCAAAAACTACGATGGCCTGAAACACACTGGAGTGCATGATCAGAAGCTGTTAAAGCTATCTATAAAGTACTGGATGAACTAGTAGGGCTGCTAGACAAATTATCGGAGGACGTAACTATGACGCCTGAAACCAGAAGTGATGCAGAACAGTTACAGGCATGCGTATTAAATTCTAACTTCATAGTTTTATTACATTTCTGGAATGTCATTCTGGAAAAATTGATCGTATTCAGAAGCGCTTACAGGATCCTACTATGAATGTCAAGGAAGCAGCAACTGATCTTGAATCTTTGGAGCATGAATTTGTCAAGCTTCGTGATGATTTGAGCCAAGTTGCTGTAGAAAACGCCAAGACAAGATGCACAGCCTGGGGGATCGATGTGGACAGAAGCATTAGGCGACGTCGGAAGATGCCAGGAGAACTGGCAAGAGATGCAGGACTTTCAGCAGAAGAAGAAATTGTGCGCCTTATGAAGAGCATATTTTATCGACTTCAACAGGAGATGTCAACACGGATTTTACGACTAAAAGACCTGAACACAAAATTTGGATTTCTTCTGGACGTCAAAACTCTTCTATCTGACACAGATGTCATTGCAATTCGTCGAAATTGCACAGATTTTGGAAATTTCTATGACACCGACATCAATGGCCACAAACTTTTCACAGAAATTGGAGATTGCAAAATGCTGCTCAGTAACCGGGATGAAGTTCTACCAGAAACTCCTTTGATTTTCTTGGTTTTATTGTGTTTTATGGAGACGACATATTTCTGAATTTGTGAATTTCACTGCAATAGCAGTTTCAATTGCGGTGAGAGGTCGTTCAGCAAATTGAAACTTATTTTGTCGCATTTGCGTGCTTCAATGGGACAAGATCGTCTCAGCGATCTTGCTCTTCTTAGCGTTGAAAGAGAAACATTGGAAAAAACAGATTTTGATTACGTGATTGACCAGTTTCCGACAGTGAAATCAAGAAAAATGTATCTACGACAGTGACTGAGTGAGCCATGTAATATAATTTCTATAAATTTGCTTCTTTAAATACAATGTTTAATTAACATTTAAATTGTTATTCCTTATTCGATGTAATAGGAAAATGTGATTAAACGGGGGGGGGGGCGCCAATTTTATAGTTCATCCCTGGGCGCAAGATATCCTAGCTACGCCTCTGCCAATAGGGAGCCAGCCCTTGACCGCACCAAGGCATCGATTAGCCTCCCATTGTATCTGTACCAGATGGAAATTTCTCCAGTACAGCTACTGAAGGCCTCACGAACTACGTGGTCGAAATAGATGTTAAATAATGTTGGAGCCAGTGGATATCCCGGTCGCACCCCAAGGTGTACAGGGAATGGCTCTGACTCCCCGCCACGTAGTTTTACCCGGGCCTGCTCACCATCATGAAGGTCCTTAATGAGCATAAGCAAAGGGTCAGGGACTCCGAAAGCACGAAGAACAACCCAGAGCCCAGGCCTACTGATGAAATCATAGGCCTTGACCAGGTCAATGAAGCAGAGATGTAGGTCTTGTTGGAATTCCCTACACCTCTGCTGTAGCAGACAGACAGAAAATAGGCATCTGTGCAGGACCGCCCTTTCCTGAAACCGCATTGGGGCTCCGCAAGCCTCTCCTCAGCGTGCCTAGCAAGGCGATGTTGAATAATCTTTGCCAGGACCTTTCCCGGCACACTGAAGAGTGAGATCCCCCTATAGTTGTTACAGTCTGTCCAGTGGCCCAGACTGTTGTTATGATGTCATGTAGGACAGTCTGTGCACAAACGCTACCCTCCCTCAGCATTTCGCTTGGGAGATCATCTCTGCCGGTGCCTTTCCGTGTCTCAGACTCTGGATCGCCTTCAGTACTTCCTCAACGGATGGCACCTCAGCCAGCCACTCACAGACAGACAGACACACAGACAGACACACGGACAGACAGACACAGACAGACACAGACAGACACACAGATAGACAGACACAGACAGACACACACACGGAGTGTGATGATGATGACGACGACGATGATGATGATCCTAATCCATAAAACCATTCCCCGGTGCCAAAGATCTCGGACGAGGACGCACGGACGGAAGGACGGAGGATCGCGGATTCTTGCACGAATCTCCTCACCATAATTTATTGCCATTAATTTAAAACCACAAAATCATCACCGATTCACAAAAGGCAAAGACACAAAGATTCCCCCGTGTAGCCTCTTACAGACTGTAGGGGCAAGTGCTCTTAGCGAGCAGCAGCTATGAAGACCGGCACGGTACACGAGGGGGCGGGTGGCCAGCGCCACCACGCCCGGCCGCCTTTGTCTCCCCAGTGGCTATGTTTATTACATGGGAATCGAACCCGGGTCACGCAGCGAAACGCTAACCGTTGCACCACCGCTCCCCACCGATTTACATGCACACAGGTGTACATACACACACACACGCGTGTACACACACACACGCGCTCACTCTCCCGGGGGGTTGAACGAGGGGTGACAATTGACGGGGTCCCAGATTCGAATCGCCCGCGCGACGCCAGACATGAGACATTGGACAGAAGCACGGCGATTCAATTGGCGATGATCGGTCGTTCGTTAAAAGTTATTAAAAAAACATCCACCCAGCCCCGGCGCACTACGTCAACTACCACACGTCAGGGTCTGGGATCGAACCCACGACCTCCTGCGTTCCAGGCGAGGTAGTCAACATCTCCTAGCCACTGTGGGCGTCAGGTTCCAGGATCGAACCCATGACCTCCTGCATACCAGGCGAGGTAGTTAACATCTCCTAGCCACCGTGGATGCGAGGGTCTGGGATCGAATTCATGGCATCCTGTGTACCAGACGAGGTAGTTAACATCTCCTAGCCACCGTGGATGTGAGGGTCTGGGATTGAACCCATGGCATCCTGTGTACCAGGCGAGGTAGTCAACATCTCCTAGCCACCGTGGATGTGAGGGTCTGGGATTGAACCCATGGCATCCTGTGTACCAGGCGTGGTAGTTAACATCTCCTAGCCACCGTGGATGTGAGGGTCTGGGATGGAACCCATGGCATCCTCTGTACCAGGCGAGGTAGTTAACATCTCCTAGCCACCGTCGAGTTACTAATGATTGGCCTGTGTGCCAGAGGAAGCCTCTTGGCTATGGCTTTGTCTCATCGGTGCCCTTAAGTCAGCGGCTCTTATCCTGTATAATGTAGTGCATAGTATATAGTGCAGTGTAGAGTGATGATGCTCGTAACGAATATATAAAAAGTAATTATAACTATAAAAAAGTACTTGAAACTTCGTAGTCGAACGAAGGCAAATGGAGAGTACAATTATAGCAATCACATATTCATTTTGCAGAATGAAAAGCCCTGGTAGAATCATTAGAATCAAAATGTTCAAAAAAATAATTCAAAAAATTTACAAAATTCATGCTTCTCCAATCTCCCATGGAGAAGCAAAATGCTCCTTCATGGAATAAATAAAAGGTGACCTTAGTTAATTAAAATAATCAAACAGTTAATAATGGAAATTAATTAAAATCAGTGTTGTTATGACAATTATATCCTTTAAATGTATTCAAAGTTGCGCATTTTTACGTGACGTCACATTTCTCAACCCCCCCTCCCCCCCTCGTCACACATCGTCACAAATGTCTGACCCCCCCTCCCCCCCCTAGGTGTGTGACATCATTTATGGACGGGCCCCGAGTATCTTCGAGAAGACGTGTCCTTTTTTGTTTACGATCAGAGGAAACAAGAAGATTCTCGGTGTAGTCGGCACTTTGCTTTGTTCATCATTTAGTATTTTTTTCTTTCAATGCTTTGCTTAATGTGCCCTTTTTTCCTTTCAAAGCATGGACGGGTGCCCAAACGCTCCTGAGAGGCCTCCGTCTCTCCGCGGTGGTGGTGGGAGAGCGGATTTCACGGATCCCTGTCGGGGAAGACGTCGCACAGGAGGCCGCGGAGCTTCTGGTAGGTGTCGCGGGTCTGCCACAGCGCCTCCCACACGGGCTCCGAGATGCCCGCGTGCTTCTCCAGGATGCGCGTCACCAGCTGGCTGGCGGCCTGGAATCCGCCGTTGCTGGAGGACACCGCTCGGATTTGCTGGAGGTAACAGAAGACACCAGCAGGCGGCAGTAGCAGCAAGCTCGTGTGCCAGGTCACGTGCACTCGTGCGTACGTGTGTGCGTCAGTGTGTGTGTGTACCGTTCCGGCCTTCATAGGTGCTCGATAACAGCACTTGCCCCTACAGTCTGTTAAGGCTATACGAGGGATCTTTGTCTTTGTGTGTACACCTTGGGGTGCGACAGGGATGTCCTCTGGCTCCCACATTATTTAACATCTATTTTGACCGAGTAGGTCGTGAAGCCTTCAATAGCTGTACCAGGGGAATTTCCATTTGGTACAGATATAATGGGAGGCTGATCGATGCCCGGGTGCGATCAAGGGATGGCTCCCTATTGGTCGACCACGTTATGTATGCCGATGATTTGGTAATAGCTGCTCATTCAGAGGAGGAGTTGGAGGCACTACTGCTGAGACTGGAGCGTGCCACTAAGAGGTGGGACCTTACCATCAGCCCCACCAAAACTAAGCACCTGCCTGGGTATTTTGTACCATCGGACACTCCACCCCCACAACTCCCAATCAGTGATGGGGCAGTAGTGGAGAGAGTGGAGAGTTTCCCATACCTGGGCAGTGTGCTTATGACCGGCTCCAGTTTAACAGCAGAGGTCTCACTCTGAATCAGTCGAGCGGCAATATCTTTTTTATCGGTTGCGTAACGCTGTGTGGAAGCTACCTGGTCTGTCGCTCCGCTCGAAGCTTCAGGTCTTCTCGGCCACAGTCATTCCCTCCCTTCTCTACGCTTGCGAAACGTGGACCCCCTAATTGAGCTTCTTCGCCGGTTGGAAACATTTAGGCTGGCCTGCCTACGATCCATCCTGGGTTTAACCAGGCTGGATTGTGTAAGGGGCTCACAAATCCTTGAAAGATCTGGCAAAGTCCCATCGGTGAGCTCCTCCGGCAGGCAAGGCTGCGTTGGCTGGGTCATGTAGCCCGCATGCCCAGCCACCGCATGCATAAACAGCTTTTGTTCGGCCGGATCAAGGGGGCTAAACGGGCGCGGCACGGGCTAGAGAAGAGATGGAGTGATGTGGTACAGAGAACGTGGGGCTGAGTGGACTTGCCGATGACTGGTAACAGTGGTGTCAAGATCGGCCTCTGTGGAGGACGCTCGTGAAGGACGCTACTGGGCAGTTGGAGGCAGTCGCCCTCCAACAACAACGGAGGGCAGAGGAGCGACGCTCACATCAACGAGCGGAGCGCCGGGTGGCTAAAGCACAGCAAGTTGGTACAGTAGGGGGCACAGGTGGTGCATCAGCCAGTCATCTCGGTCATCTCAAACAGTCGATCCGTGGCACCTGGGTCTGCCCCGTGACCTGCCAGCGGGCGTTCGACACTTCACGTGGCCTCAAGGTGCACATGGCCTGGCATAAGCGTCGTGGTGACGTCACTGCCACCTAGTGGCGAATGGCGGTTGTTGTTGTGTGTGTCAGTGTGTGAATTTGTGTGTCTGTGTGCGTGTGTGTGTCTGTGGGGAGCGCTATGCAACGAACCTAGCTACGTAATTGTATTCTGATTCTCGCTTACGGCCAACACCAGTGACGATAATTAGAACGAGTTCTGGGCCTCCCCAAGGTCGACTCAGCCTAAAATAAGTACCTGGTGTGTAAATATCGCTACTAAGGAGACAATGGCGGCTGGGCGTGGAGCTGGCCACCCACCCCCTCGTGTGCCATGCCGGCCTTCATAGGTGCTGCTCGCTAGACTCACGTAGTAGTGAGTCGTCTGTCACACGCTTTACTCACGTTATAGTGAAGAGTCTGTCACACGCTAGGCTCACGTTGCAATGAGTAGTTTGTAATGCAATGTACTTGTGTTGTTGTGGGAGAAAAGAGAAAAAAAAACGTGGCAGAGTGAAAATCCGGTAGTGCGAACTCGCGTTAAACGGGATACTCACTGCACATTGACAGTGTTCATCGCTGCATTACAATGACAGACATGTGTACGGTAGGCCCCGGCGAAGAGACACGTACCGCTATCTCTGACTGCGTCAATATTTTTTTTGCAGCAAATTCAATGAGCAGGGGCGTCAGGTTGCCTTGCAGAGCTCCCACCAACGCGGGAAACTCCGATCTGATCTTGTCAAAGAGTTGCTCCGGACTCTGGGGGCTGACGCGTCGACTCTTCACAGCTTCGGGGGCTTGGGGAGCTGTCTCCTTGTCTTGGGATGCGAGGGGGAGAGAAGGGTTGACATGGCAAGTGTTTGTGAGATGAGGAGTTGCGAGTTTTTGCTCCCACGGCCCATTCAACGGCACCCCACACCCGCTTTTGAACAACTCAGTGGCTCGGAAATGTTAACTACCTCACCTGGTATGGAGGAGGACGTGGGTTCGATCCCAGACCCTGATGCCACGGTGGCTAGGATATGTTAATTACCTCGCCTTTTATGGAGGAGGCCGTGGGTTCGATCCCGGACCCTGATGCCACGCTGGCTAGGAGATGTTACTGTAACTACCTCTTCTGGTATACAGTTTCATGGATTCGATCCCGGACCCTGATTTCACGTTAGCTAGGAGATGTTAACTACCTCGCCTGGTATGCAGGAGGTCGTGGGTTTGATCCCAACAATGACGATGCCTGCTGATGTATATTCCGAGGCTGCGTCTCTCTCTCTTTCTGCTCGTAATGGTCACTGCTTGCATTTGTCTCCCAGTCCTCTGACTTTTCCCCTCCACATTTAGAATCGACGTTGCCATGCGTCCGGAGTTTTTGGCTGCTGCTATTGATGTCCACACGACCACGACGATAATGACGATTATGATGATGCTACTATCAGCCATTTCGTTGTACTGCTATCATTCGCGATAGCCAGTAAACTTCTGACAAAGAGCTTCTATGCAGCTAAGTAGTGGGACTTACACCTGGTGAAAATTAAAACTAAGAGATTTTAAATATGAGAATAGGTTTTCCCCTTTTTTCTGGCAACAAAACAGGCGTTAAGATGCTGAAATAAAACAAAAAAGGGTGTTAGACCGGAGGACGCCTTTTGGCGTTTTGAGACGAGGCTCAAATGAAAGCTGTCTCTGGTGTGGACCAATCAGTTTCAATGCACATATATTATCAGAGTTTTTGTTTGCATTCTGACCACAAGTTTTGTTGTTCATGCAGACGTGATTCAGTTTTCAGATTGTAGTTTTAACATCTTAAAAAGTCTGTTTTGTTGCCAGAAAAAAGGGGAAAACCTATTCTCATATTTTGGTGCTGGCAACGGAGGTCCCATAATGTAGATTTTAAATCGTTTTTAACCATGTTGACTTTAAGCGTGACTGCAGGAATTCATTATTTTTGGGTCTTTTGGTTAAAGTCACGTAGATAGGTTCAAGGAAAATAACAAACTAAAACTACGACGTTTCGATCGCAACACAAGCAGTCGTCTTGAGGAAGACGTGGCTTTTTGTACCATGTTGGCAGAACATTTCGGCCAGGTATTTTGTGAGTAAAAAAATAAGTAATAAGTGTATCTCACCTCGCCATTGGACCATTCTCATCCAGACGTTTCTCTCCTGCTTGCCCTTCTTCGTCAGGGCGAGGAAGACCTCCTCGAAGGCGTCGTCGAACGAGACGTGAAAGAAGTTGTTGTCGCTCGGCGGGTTCTCCATCGTCAGTTCCTGTGCGGACGAAACGGGCGGCCAAAAAAGAAAAAGCAGAAGAGGATACCATCCCCCCCCTTCTCGCGCATCGTTGACGGTCGAGGGTTCTTTTCGTGTACCAGGCAAGAGAGCCCAAGATCTCACAATGGTGTGTAAGCTCTTTTCGTTTGGTTTTAGAAAAAGATGATTCATTTATACTGGAGGAGAAATCCCATGAGGTCGTGGGTTCGATCCCAACCCTGATGATGCCTTGCCGCTCCATATTTGGAGTCTGTGTACCAGGCGAGGGAGCCCAAGATTTCACAATTGTGTACTACTATTTTATTTTATACCTACGTGACTTTACCGAAAGAACCAAAGAGTATGGACTCCTGCAGTCACGAAAGCTTCAAATCAAGATTGTGTACTACTGTTTTTTTAGATTATTAATTTGGGCTCCAGGGGGAAAAAATCCACGGGTCAATAATGTTTGTCAATCTCAACGCGCGCAGTTAAATCCGCAGGTTGGACGAACCACTTGCGTGGCTGATCGTGAGTTAACCGTAGTTGAAAACAATCGCTTGCTCGACGACCTGAACTCCAAATTTTCAACCGCAGACGAAAACGGAAAGGGCAGCTCACCTGCGGCTGTATCAATTTCGTGGTGAAGTCGCAGCTCAGCGCGTAACGTTTGGCCACCACCAGCGTGTTGTCCGACTTGGGAGGAATGTTGTAATACTCGTAGCGTTCTTGCAGCAGCTTCCTTTTCAGGCGCTGCGAAATCAAACGGGTTCACGGTGTCAGATCGCTTCCCACCGCCCCCGTCCCCCTGCACGACTGCCAAACAGTGCCGACTTGAGTCGCTCAGGGTCAGGGAGGTCGCCGTCCGATTTGACGACCCGTCGTTTTTAACGACCACAAAAAATTATGCAAGACGCCAAAAGGCGGACGAGCACGGGGGCAGTTGCGCAACGCCAACGCATCGGCTGCTCGGCTCTTGCAGCTATATCTGCAGGATATTTTTTTCCAGTATCAATAACACAGGAGGTGTAATAAACTTCAAAGGCCAAATAGACAGCGATTATCACGACAAGGCACCAGCGTGCTTGCGGTCAAACGCATTGATTCTAAAGGCGGAGGGGAATATATCCGGAGCACCCGGGAGGAAAAGAAGTCATGAATTGACCACGGGAAAACATGCAAAGCTCAAGTATACAGCAGGCGACAGCGTTGGACTCGAAACCACCGCCTACCTGCATACCAGGCAAGGTAGTCAACATCTCCGAGCCAACGTCGGTGTTAGGGTCCGGGATCGAACCCACGACCTCCTGTACATCAGGCGCGGTTGTTAACATCTCCTAGCCATCGTGCGCATTAGGGTCCGGGATCGAATCCACAAGCGCCTGTGTACCAGGCGAGGTAGTTAACATATCAACATCGGACCCACGACCTCCTGTGTAACAGGCAAGGTAGGTAACATCTCCTGGCCACCGCATTGCAGTGAAACGCGTTGTAAGTGTGACAGCCACACCTCAAGCTAAGGACTCGTAGCCA
>JAAXLI020003816.1:0-10215 GCA_014621495.2 Entosphenus tridentatus | reverse complement strand
TCTTCTGGGATGGATGGTGGTGGGAATCCGGTTTTAGGTAAGCATCCATATGGGTGGCTTTCCTGTAGACAGAGTTGCTCATTGAACCATCAGGTCTCCTTTTAATTAGGACATCCAAAAAGGGGTAGCTTGCCGTCTTTTTCGACTTCCATGGTGAATCTGATAGCTGGGTGTATGGAATTGATGTGGTCGAGAAATTGGTCTAGAGCAGGCCGGCCATGTGGCCAGATGACAAAAGTGTCATCTACGTACCTTTTCCATAAAGCCGGGCGTAGATTGGCAGTCTAGATGGCGTCAGTCTCAAATTTCTCCATGAAAATGTTGGCTACAACCGGAGATAGGGGGGAGCCCATTGGGGTGCCCTCAGTTTGCTTGTAGAAAGTTCTATTCCAGGTGAAGTATGTATTGGTTGTCCTAACTAATAGGAGACCTGATGGTTCAATGAGCCACTCTGTCTACAGGAAAGCCACCCATACGGATGGTGTTTTTAGTTACTGCAGCTACATACTATTAACACTTCTTCCCTTTATTAATGCTACCCCTATCCCCTCCCTGTGATGCTGCTAATCCTGCATAATGCACGGGCATAAGTAGTACTAATCACACACCTGCATTTCCCATATCCCCTCCCTTGGATGCTGCTAATCCTGCATAATGCACGGACATAAGTAGTACTAATCACATACCTGCATTTCCCATAAATATGCTAAATTCCTCTTGATTTGCAAATTATTTTGTCAAGGCGTTCTTTCCCCCCCCTTCCAACCCAGCTTATATATGCTCCAAGCACGTGTGTTGTTTCATTCAGACGCTGTCGCCTTGACAGACCTGGTTTTCACCTGAGGACGGCTGCTTGCGTTGTAGCCGAAACGTCGTGAGAATTATTTTATTATGTTTTATTTTTATTATTTTATTACTTCCCTTCTACGTGACTTTACCGAAATAACCAAGAAGATGAATCCCTGCAGTCACGAAAGCTTTTAATCGAAAAATGAAGAATACACTTTACGGGTGTTAATCGAGCTTGATCGCCGCTATCAGATGAAGCTGCGCTGCTTACGTCCTCCTCCATGTTTACATGTGCGTAGTGATATTGGCATGATTTTGGCTCTGACCTACTTACATTTTCGATGCTGATTGGTTGAAAATCTAGCTCAACAGTTTTATATGTCTCAATACACAGTCAATATAATGCGCCAATAAATTACACTTTTCTCATTAACTGCAGGATAATGCATAGATAACTTTTTGCTTGGATACCTTTTATTAACGTTGAACATATTGAGCAATAGAAAAAGTAGTGCCCCGTTTGTCGGAATGAAACTGAACGATACAGCATCATGGGACCTCCTTTGCCAGTACCAAAATATACCAATCGGGGTTTTCCCCTTTTTTATGGCAACAAAACTGACACCTTTCGCAAGGAATCATGTCTACATTAACCGCAATACTTGCAGTCAAATGCAAACAAAAACACAATACTCTGGTAATGTATGCATTGTCTTTGAAACTGATTGGTCCACACCAGAGACAGCTTTCTTTGGAGCCTCGTCTCATATGGTGTTCGACCATTTGACGCCAAAAGGCGCACAGTTCAAGACAACGCACTACCAGAGTAATAAGGGCTCGGGGTAAGCAGCTACATCATGGGACCTCCTTTGCCAGTACCAAGGCTCCAAAGAAAGCTGTCTCTGGTGTGGACCAATCAGTTTCAAAGACAATGCATAAATTACCAGAGTATTGTGTTTTTGTTTGCATTTGACTGCAAGTATTGCGGTTAATGTAGACATGATTCCTTGCAAAAGGTGTCAGTTTTGTTGCCAGAAAAAAGGGGAAAAACCCTATTGGTATATTTTGGTACTGGCAAAGGAGGTCCCATGATGTAGCTGTGGAAGTAAGTCATAGAAACGTTTCAAAACTCTCCCTCGACTCAGCCAACGGACTTCTGTGTGGTACAGAACATCTTCATAGTCAACATTTAGCTCAGACAGAAATTCCTGAAATTGTCTGTGGTTTAGTGCATGAGCTCTAATGAAGTTAACACAAGATACCACAATTTTCATAACAGCGTCCCACTTCAGTGATTTACTACACAGCACTTGTTGATGGATGAGGCAGTGTATGGCTATTGGATGAGAATGGTTATGTTTGTCCATCTCTTGGTTAATGCGAGCAATTACTCCTTTCTTAGACCCCACCATGCTAGGAGCACCATCAGTTGTCACACTGGCTAGTTTAGCCCAGTTCAGCTCCAAACCATTCACAGTTTGGCAAACATTTTCATAGATATCCTCTCCTGTAGTTGTTCCTTTGATGCTTTGCAGTGCAGCAAGCTCTTCTGTGACTTCGAAACAGTCATTCGTCCCACGAATAAAAATTAGAAGTTGTGCAGAATCACGAACATCATTGCTTTCGTCGAGTGCCAAGGAAAAATAGGAAAGTTTTTTGTGGAGTTTTGTAAATGCTGATGCAAATTGTCTCCCATTTCTTTAATCCTCCGTGTAATTGTAGGTCCTGAAAGACTCACTGTACTAAATAAATCGGCCTTCTCTGGACACATCTCTTTGGCAACAGAAAGAAGGCATTCTTTAACAAATTCTCCCTCCACGAATGGTCTGCCAGTGCACGCTATTAGCTTGGCAACTTGAAAACTTGCTCGCAGTGATGAAATATTTAGCTGCTTCTGCTTCACAAAAGTATTTTGCTGAGTTGTTAATGTATTTTTCAGTTTTAATATTTTATCTTTTCTCACTTCTCCGACCAATCATATTTATCTTTATGTTGAGTTTCATAGTGTCGACGTAAATTGTATTCTTTGAACACAGACACTATATTCTGGCATATCAGACACACAGCTCTTTCCTTGTACTGCATGAAAAAGTAATCATAAGTCCACTGTTCTTTGAATATCCTACACTCCGAGTCAATTTTTCTCTTTCTTGACATCATTGTTTCCTAGGGAGTCAAAATTGCTATTAGTAAAATACCAATATATATATGTACAGCGCTACAAAAACAATATACAAGCAATAACTTTGCCCACACAGAGACATACAGACTGCACTGCCCATCAATGCAGTCCGATTGGGGGAACTCCGCTTTTACCCCAGGCTCACACTGGTGCGGGTGCCATTAAAAAGTTAATTACACCTGCAGTTTTGTTCACAGATCGCAGTGCGATCTGCGAACTCGCATAGGAATCTGATCGCATGGGGGAGAAGACCCATGCGATCCGGTTCCACTACAGGAAAAAAGAAGGCACATGTGCCTTTTTTCTTCCGAATCTAATGCAAGTTCAGCCATACAAGCATATGGCTGAACTTGCACTGCTCAGAGATCGCAACAGTATGAACCGAGGCTTACACAACATACAACATATAACCTCATACAACTGAATAGCAATCAGAATATAAATGCACTTACTGTCATTTAAATTGGGTTTCCTACTCCTCGGCTGTCTGTCACTGACCAGCACGGGAAAACAGCAGGCAGCCCCTCCAGAGATCAGAGATCACTCTGGTATTACCCCTCTCTAATTTACTCAGCGGTGCGTGTGCTGGGGATCTACATCCCCAGCACAACACAGGAATATCACTGGGAGTGGAGCCGAGGGGCAAGTGAGGGAGCTGAGGGAGGGAGAGCCAGTCAAGCGCAGCCAGGGGAGGGCTGGCAGCCTTAGGCCTGGGGGGCAAGTCCAGCCAATTGGCCCATTGAACCATTCACCAGCGCAGCCCAATGAGTGCCCACCGCCGCACTTCAATCAGTGCTCACCAGCGCAGCCCAATGAGTGCTCACCACCGCAGCCCAATTAGTGCTCACCAGCGCAGCCCAATTAGTGCTCACAAGCGCAGCCCAATTAGTGACCACCACCGCAGCCCAATGAGTGCTCACCAGCGCAGCCCAATTAGTGCTCACCAGCGCAGCCCAATTAGTGCTCACAAGCGCAGCCCAATTAGTGACCATGGGATGTGGGTGTCATCTGTCTCACCTCTTCGGTTCGGGGGGTAATGATGCTGCCAACTTCCTCCAAGCTGCCTCTGCTCTAAAAGACTGTGGCTGTGCTGTGATGCTCAGTCTGTCACGTCTCCCGCGCTCTCTCTCCCACGAACCAGCTTCCGGCTTTCACTGCCCACAAGTCACCGCGCAGCCGGCCCCTCCCACATGCCCTGGCTTCCTCCGAGTCCTGGGAGGTGGGAGTAGTAGTCCAGCTGCGCTGTTCAGTTCCTCCCACCGCCTGAAGCTTGATTGCGGCCGGACTACAATTCCCATGATCCAGCGCTTCAGCTGGCCAGCCAATCGGCGGCGGCCGCCCCCTCTCCCTCTTCCACCAATGACCGTCCTTCTCATGTAGAAAAAAAGTAAAAGACAGGCAGCGGCGGCAAAAACACCCGGCGGGCCGGATAAATGTCCTCGGCGGGCCGCATGTGGCCTGTGGGGCGTAGTTTGAGGACCCCTGGACTAGAGGATACGTCCTTACACTTGGTGTCCCCTCACACTATACTCTGCTATCGGGAATTCCTCCGCTAAGGGACCTAGGGGAGCCTATGCTCACCCGACCTTGCCAGGGTAACGGGTGCTGCTACTGGGCCATTCAGACCTGGCCCTGACAAAGGCCGGGGGTCGGAAGTCCCAGGGCACTATCTAGATGTCTTCGGGTCTTGAGGTGAGTGCGGACTGACTCACGCTGGGAGAGCTGCCCTTTTTATACTCCTCTCTCCCAACCGCCTTCTCTCGAGAGGGTCTGGGTCTGACTGTTGGCCCCCCAGCCCCCTCCCTCATTGGGCTCTGGCCCCCTCACCCCTGGTCAACGGTTATTGTAGTCGTGGGTCGTACACCCGTCACTCAACAGCCCCCTAGGCTGTTCTGCGCCCCCTACACACTGAGGGCGCCACTAGAGGTGAGTGTATGTGACCCATACAATACTGCTACGCTAGTAAGTATTCATGTTGCGCGTAACAATGCCGCTACACAGGTATACAGAAATAAATCCGCGTATACTCAAACTTCCCAGTTGCTAAATTCACGATTTTACGGTTGGCCAGGGATTTCTGCAATCACTCGTGGTTGTTTTTTTCGATACGTATTTGGTTTTCAGAAAGCACCGTTTACGCTGAGCGTCTCAGAGCACTTGGCATGCAATGACTTTCACCACATCTTTTGTCGAGCAGCTGATTGGGCACGCCCAGAGGCAACTGTTCCTGTATGGCACAATACGAGCCAGAAGTTAGCCTACAAACGGGCGTCAGCCTGCCAGTATAAAGCAATGATTGCTGCGACTGCAGCTGTGCAACCACAGTTTATTAATGTGCGAGTAACTTGGCGAATTTGGGCTGTGACGCGGGACCACAATCGCTGACTAATTTCCAGTGACATCATGGGGTCTCCAATCGGCGCTGTGAATAAAGTAGATAGTGCAGAGTATTTTACAGTTAATACAAATCTTAGAATTATCCAGGACAGCCACCAGATATAACCGCTGAAATTCGTGGCGAATGGCATGAGGTCGGACTGTGGCATTAACGCTGCTTGTGCCTAATACATGGGGAACGGTAGCGTAGTGGTCACTGCACAACCCAAGTTCCATTTCTACTGACTATCAACGTCAGTTACGATTATCTAAACCAGTCCTGGGTCTCCCCAAAATTGTCGCAGCCTGAAACGAGTACCTAATGTGGTGATTGCTAATAGCAATTTCTGCAAAAATCTGTTAAGGCTTTATGGGGGACCTTTGTCTTTGTCTGCCTCGTGTGTAGGTCCTGGCGTGCCTCCTGGGTTTATGTGGGATACTGCTCCCTGCAAGGATTAATACTTTGGTGAGTTGCAGCGGAGGGTGATAGCTGATCATGTTTGTGTCCTTAGGACCATCTGCCACCCGAAAAGCCAAAACAAATTCAATGGCCACATGCACAAGCTTTGAAACGACACACCAATTATGGTCGTTTAAACTCAACCACTGGGACACGTTGAAGAGAAATCCTCACAACAACCAAATTTGCCAACGAGATAATGACGCTTCGCTCGACACTGCATCAAACATATTCAGAAGACGAGGTCATAAGTCAGAACAAAATCCAGGAAGTCGCCATCATACGCTTATACAACACGTCATGACCATTTGTTTTGTTTGGCTGCGTTGGATGGTGGAGGGTATTACGACACAAAATTGGACAGATCTTGGCCCGACGAAAAAAATATTAATAGATCATGAATTATTTCCGACCAACCATGCCTTACGATATATAATGCACCATTGTGATTCACGTTGGTTGTCGGGGCTATAGGTTTCAAACGGTAAATATGAATTGTGAATTAAAATGAAAGTTAATAAAACCCATGTATTGATCCTATAGGGTTTAACATAACAGTTAATAAAAATGTAGCGTATTTAGTATGTGCATTCTTCTGAAAGTTTACAGCTATATATGTACGTTTAGTTTATTTCACACCATACAAAACCAACAGTGCTAATCGGAGGTTTGGGAAATCACAGACAAAGTCCGAAGTAATTGCACGTCAGGGTTAATGTCGCCATGTCTCGTCCAAATTAAGTCATTGGCAATGTAAATGTTCTAATTCAGACCATGACGTTGGCACACAAAGGTCTACTCCTTTGGAATGATGTTACGGGGGTATTTAACTGGAACTTGCAAATCAAACTGCTCAAAATATTTCACGGTAAAAATTAACACCGCAGTCAAAACCTAGGGTGGTGTGGCGGATCCCAACCCCACGCCGAGTCATCATGCTAAATTTTTTGCATTTCTGCACTGGCGGCTGTGCGAGGCCGACGTGGTTTGTGACAGTGTTCCTCCTGTATCTCTCTGCATTCCCACAGACGGCTCGGGGATGCCTTGGAATGAGAGAATATTCTCAGGGAGCTACCCGCTCCACGAGGCGATCGCCACTCACGACCCCACCTTGGTAGACTTCGTCTCCAGTTGCCTACGGTAAGAACCCCCCCTGCTCTTGTCACTCTCCTCCAAGAGACACCCATAGAGTCACGAGGATTTACATAGAGATCCATAGTCACAACAATAACAACAACAACCGCCATTCGCCACTAAGTGGCGGAGATGTCACCACGACGCTTGTGCCAGGCCATGTGCACCTTGAGGCCACGTGAAGTGTCGAACGCCCGCTGGCAGGAGGTCACGGGGCAGACCCAAGTGCCACGGGTCGACTGAGATGACCAAGATGACTGGCTGATGCACCACCTGTGCCCCCTACTGTGCCAACTTGCTGTGCTTTAGCCACCCAGCGCTCCGCTCGTTGTTGTGAGCGTCGCTCCTCCGCCCTCCGTTGTTGCTGGAGGGCTACTGCCTCCAACTGCCCAGTAGCGTCCTTCACGAGCCTCCTCCACAGAGGCCGATCTTGACACCGCTGGTACCGGTCTTCAGCAAGTCCACTCAGCTCCACATCCTCCAGTCCTGCATCAGTCCATCTCTACTCCAGCCCATTTCTTGCCCTTTTAGCCCTCTAACTGGACAAACAGAAGCAGCTTGGGCATGCGGTGGTGGGGCATGAGGGCTACATGACCCAGCGAATGCAGCGTTGCCTGCTGGAGGAGCTCATTGATGGGACTGTGTCCAGTTCTTTCAAGGATTTATGAGCCCCTCACACAATCCAGCCTGGTTAAACCAAGGATGGATTGTAGAGAGGCCAGCCTAAATGTTTCTAACCAGCGCAGATGTTCCATGACAGGGGTCCACATTTCACAAGTATAGACAGCCGATTAATATATAATGCTGCCTGATTGATTCAGAGTGAGACCTCTGCTGTCAAACCGGAGCTGATCATAAGCACACTGCCCAGATATAGAAAACTCTCCACTCTACACTCCATTGTATATACACACTTGCACACACTTGCACACTTGTAGCCTACACAGACTATGAGGTCAAGTGCGCACCTATGAAGAACGGCACTGCACACAAGGGAGGTGGTGTGACCAGAGCCATGGCCGGCCGCCTTCGTCTCCCCCGTGCTGACGTTCACTACACGCCACAACAGGTTCTCGTATTCATCTGAATCTAAGTAAGTTGGTACATTTGTAAATGCGCAACTATTATAAGCCAGGTGATCACGAGAAGCGCACAGGAAGATGGGAAATTGGTTCTGATGTTTGCTGTTGCCATTCTTAACCGTGAGATTGACTCGAACTCGGCTCGCCAGGTCTGGAACGTGGTGCGCTATCTGCTATGTGAGCGCCAATGCCTCATCAGTTTTTTCTGTCGCAGTTGTTGCCCCTGCTGCTCGCACCCGTCGCCCTCATCATCGTCCTCCCCGTCGTCGTTGTTGCCGCGCAGCGACCCGGCGTCCCGTCTGGCGGCCGCCTGCAGCGGACATCCCCGTACTTCCAGACCCTCGCCGTGGCCGACTAGCAGTGCCAGTGCCCCGAACCGGCCTCCCTGAGCTCGCGGGAGGATCTCGACCACTGGTAAAACCGGCCCAAGTTCGAGTGTGCGTCCTCCCTTCTTACAGTTGGCCCAACTCGGAATTGGAGCTGGAGCAAACATCACCGGTGTGACAGTTCAGAACTGGTTTCTACTGCATTGCACACAATACCTGCTTGACGACTCGATGTGCGATCACGGCCATGATGCACCACTCCGCTACTCCTTACGCAATCATCTGGCTCAATCACCTCTATCCAATCAGAGCGGTCTACATCGGCCGCTTGTACTGCCATCCACGTGCCCACCACTCGCTCTGCCTGTCGATTGCCTTCAACCCAATGGCTTTGAATACACCACACAATCTCATTGGCTCTGGGAGAGTAAGCAGGCCTGGGCTTAGTGCTTAGATGGGAGACTCCCTGGGAATACCGGGTGTTGTGGGCTTAGGCCACAAGATGACTAGTCGAAGACGTGCATCGATGGATTCTTGATTCCATCTATCCGTATCATTGAGGTGCATCCTTGTCATATGCATGGCGTTCTACTTGGTACCGTTTCCTCCCACACGCACCACTCCATGCAATTGGCCAAACATTCCAATGTAGCGGGAGCCTCCTGATAATGTCTTAAGACTCAGTAAGGCTCTCCTGGGTAAACAGAAGGCAGCTTTCACATTTTGTTATTATCAGTCACCCTTTAACCCTTGTCTCTACACACCAACCTGCAACATGTTCAGAACTCATCCAGCTGACTGTTCATCAACCCACCCTGGCCACCTGCTTCCCATCAGCTGTTCCCTCACTTGGCCATTCGACCGAATGGAGGCAAGGGTTGATCACTGGGGAGACAGAGTGAGCCGGGCCTAGTTCTGGCCACCCACTCCGTGCTGGCCACTTCACCCCCTCATGTGACGTCCCGACCTTAGCAGATGTTCGCTCGCAACATTTGCCCCGGTGGTCTCTTGAGGCGATGGGAGGGATCTCTGTCCTCTTGAGTTGGTGACCGAGCAATTGTTTGAGTGACGCGGCTCTCTGCCCACATGTCGCCACCACAGAGCGCGGGTCGCATGGCCCAGGACTCAGGCGAGCTCAGCCTCACGGTCGCGCACGGGGAGCCAGAAAGAAACCCCAATGAGGACATGGAACGTATCGGCGACGTCCTCTTTGGTAACAAATGCCCTCCACCTCCACTCCACTCCCATCACTTCTCAGTTTCCTTATTCCGAGTGTGGAAATATCTGACAACCCCAGTGTTTTCACTGTCCCCAATTAGACTGTCAAGAAACTCTCGGCATCCTCTTGAGCGAGTGGAAGCAGCCCATGAGATGTGGTCTTGGTCGTGAAGTCTGTTGCGCTGACGCTACCGACGGCAGTATCGCGCTTTTATTCTGCCCTCGGCTTCTTGTGGTGTTCAAGAGGGGCCGGCATTCCACCCCACTCCCTCGTCTGCGTGTTTGTGTGTCTGTGTGTCTGTGTGTCCCTTCTGTCTGCGTGTCTGTATGTCCCTTCTGTCTGCGTGTCTGCGTGTCTGCGTGTCTGTGTGTCCCTTCTGTCTGCGTGTCTGTGTATCTGTGTGTCCCTTGTGTCCGTATCCCTTGTGTCTGCGTGTCTGTGTCCCGTGTGTCTGCGTGTCTGTGTCTGTGTATCTGTGTGTCTGTGTATCTGTGTATCTGTGTGTCTGTGTGTCTGTGTGTCCCTTGTGTCTGTGTATCTGTGTATCTGTGTGTGTGTGTCCCTTCTGTCTGCGTGTCTGTGTGTCTGTGTGTCTGTGTATCTGTGTGTCCCTTGTGTCTACGTGTCTGTGTATCTGTGTGTCCCTT
>JAAXLI020003815.1:0-10220 GCA_014621495.2 Entosphenus tridentatus | reverse complement strand
GGGGGGGAAAGGGAGGGGGGTGAGAAGGGAGGTGGGAAGGGGGGGTGAGAAGGTAATGGGGAAGGGAGGGGGGAAGGGAGGGGGGTGAGAAGGGAGGGGGGAAGGGAGGGGGATGAGAAGGGAGGGGGGAAGGGAGGGGGTGAGTAGGGAGGGGGGAAGGGAGGGGGATGAGAAGGGAGGGGGGGAAGGGAGGGGGGTGAGAAGGGAGGGGGGAAGGGAGGGGGATGAGAAGGGAGGGGGGAAGGGATGGGGTGAGTAGGGAGGGGGGAAGGGAGGGGGATGAGAAGGGAGGGGGGGAAGGGAGGGGGGTGTGAAGGGAGGGTGGGGAATGAGTCGAAGGAGGCGAGGAGGGGAATGAGGTGCAGACTGTGGGGTGGAGGGCACAGGGAGGGAAGGGGCCCGAGGATGGGTGTTTGGTGGCCGAGTGTGTGGACGATGCGAGTCGAGGCGTGATGGGGAGGGGCGGGGCTGGGGGGCGGGGCTGGGGGGGGAGTAATGAGGGCTCCGCGCGTCACCTCCCGGCAGCTATGCCGGGTCCAAGTCCCAATTGTTTATTTATTTGTTTTGCCTGGTGGTTGGTGGTGGTGGTGGTTGGTGGTGGTGGTGGTTGGTTGTTGTTGTTGTAAGAAAAGCAACGCACTCGGGGCGCGGAAACACGTGGAGTCGGCAATTACTGTTCCCACATCGCCACGCGAGCACAGGGCGGGGAATAGGTGAATAGGAATGGTTTCCACGCAGGCCTGCCAAATACATATACACACGACCTGTCGAAAATTAAATCGAGACATGTGTAGCCCATTGGCATTATCGGCTCTGCAGACAAAATATTACCCAGCAGCGTTTGTTTAATCAGGCAAACTCTGGACTGTTAACACGTGTAGGTTGTCACGACCAATATTTTCATAATACACTTTTTGGGTTAAATCGCGTTATTTATAAATGTATTGTAACCCTCCACCACCCGACGCGGCCAATCAGTAACAAAAATGTGTCACGTTGACAAAAGACAAATAGTTCACTACTTTAGCCCACCGGTGTGTTGAAGAGTGATTCCACAACATTGACAAATTTCACTATTTTGGCAAATTGCCCGATGATGCTGGATGTAATTACCAGCGAAACGTCGTACTCAAAAATTGTAAATGATTTTGAATCACTCTTCAACACACCGGTAGGCTAAAGTAGTGAACTATTTGTCTTTTGTCAACGTGACACATTTTTTACTGATTAGCCGTGTTGGGTGGTGGAGGGTTTTGACACATTTATAAATAACGCGATATAACACAGAAACCTTTATTATGAAACTCTGGACTGTTTTCCACCTTCTGGGTTCTCATCAGGAACTTGTTAGAGAAATGCTGCTGGTCGCAGATACCACAACAATCTTTCCACTGCCTACCACTGCTCGGCCTAATGCCCAATGCCCGCAGCCACTTGCCCGCCTCTGCCCGGCAGGCAGTGTTCATCCGCCAGGCCGCCGCTAACAAGCGCCGCGCTCATTTCCCCGGCTCGGCGAGGCGTGACGCCTCCTCCTCCTCCGCCTCCTCCTCCTCCTCTCCCGGGAGGCGGCGAGCGGCTCCCGGGTCTCAGGGGCACCGCGCCGCGCGTGCCGGGGTGAGAGTGTCGGTGTGCGTGTCAGTGTGCGTGTCGGTGTGCGTGTCGGTGTGCGTGTCCGTGTGCGTGTCTGTGTGCGTGTCAGTGTGCGTGTCGGTGTGCGTGTCAGTGTGCGTGTCGGTGTGCGTGTCTGTGTGCGTGTCGGTGTGCGTGTCGGTGTGCGTGTCTGTGTGCGTGTCGGTGTGCGTGTCGGTGTGCGTGTCAGTGTGCGTGTCAGTGTGCGTGTCAGTGTGCGTGTCTGTGTGCGTGTCGGTGTGCGTGTCAGTGTGCGTGTCGGTGTGCGTGTCAATGTGCGTGTCGGTGTGCGTGTTTGTGTGCGTGTCAGTGTGCGTGTGTGCCGGTTAGCGCTACGCTGCGCTACGAACCTGGCGACCCGGGTTTGATCCTCGCTCACGGCCAACACCGGTTACAATTATCTGAGCCGTTCCTGGGCCTCCCCTCGGTCGACTCAGCCTCAAAATGTGAGCATCGCCACTGGGGAGACAAAGGCGGCCGGGCGCGGTGTTGGCCACCCATCGCGTGCCTTGCCCGGCCATCATAGGTGCCGCTCGCTATAACAGCACTTGCCCCAACAGTCCGTCGAAAGCTATACAGGGGATCTTTGTCTGTTATACGAACGTGCGCAACCCGTGGCAAGCAAGCGATGGGAGATGCGCAAAGGCCGGGAGGGATTGCTGCGTGCTGGCCGCGCGTTGAGCGCCAGGAGCGAGCGAGGCGCTGGGATTTCGGGTACGCGGGTGGTGCTCATGGGTGTGGGGGGGGGACGGAGGTGCCCGTGGGCGGTGGGAGACGCGGGGGGGCAGAGGGACCTGCCCGACTGGGTACTCAGGCCGCCGATACGCTGCTCGGCAGTGGGCCGTTTGCCCGACCACGGCGTCCCACTCTGTCGCCCGTGATACGGTGGCAACAAAGCGCGCTTATAGCCACGCACAGAATCAGAGATCTTCACCTGGACCGGAAGGATCCGATGTGCCAGGAAGCTCTCCTTTGTCACAGATGTCCACTTACACGTGTGCAAATGTAACGCGACGTGCACGCCTGTTGCCGTGTGAGAGTCATTGAAGGACGCCTTTTATTAAAAAAACGATCGTTCGTAGGCGAGTGTTGAACTATGAACACGTGAGTTGGGATTGGTGGGATAAGTGCGGAGGGATTCGCAACAAAGTGTAGTCTCTCTTATTGTTTATTGATATTTTTGTTTTGTGCGGTATTTATAAACAAACGATAAATGTCCCCCGAATGGCTTTGACAGACTGTTGGGGCAAGTGCTGTTCGTGAATAGCACCCCATGAACGTCGGCACGGTACAGGATGGGGTGGGTGGCCACGCCCGGCTGCCTTTGTCTCCCCAGTGATTATGTTTACACACTACGCCAGGTGCTCATTTAAGGCTGAGTCGATCTAGGGTAGGCTGGTGATGGCCGTGAGCGGGAATCGAACTCGGTTCGCCGGGTTCGTAGCGCAGTGCCACTCCCCGTTAATTACACAAATACACGCACTTTTCATTGTTTGTAAGAGACTTGCCTCAAAATGTCTCCAATTTTTTTTATCGCTTTCCCTAAACTTTTTGTTTTGTTTTATCGAACTCATACGAAATTGAATTCCTCCACGTGAGCATAGTACGTGTCACGGGCACGCAATGCACCGCTTCATCCAGCAGTGAATTGCCACATCTCTGTACGTTATTTTCAACTAATATTAACATTTGTTTACACATGCAGTACTGTCACGCCATAGTAATTGCTAATATATTTTTTTAATTCAGTTTTCATCTATGCCAGGGTTCGGCAAACCAAAATAACAAGCAGAGTCATTTGGTTATAATTCGGTATTTTTTTAAAATAAATTTAAGAGCCGCAATGCACGGCGGGTGAATACGAGACGGTGGTGGTTCATGAATAAATGACGTCACGAAGCATCCCTTAAAGAGCCGCTACACGCGGCTCTGGAGTCGCGAGCAATGCCGACCGCTGATCGATGCCCCACGAGCTTTCTTCAACGTGACACCGTGGCCAGACTCCGCGACGCGGCACGGGTCACATGGATTCTTCGCCGGCGTCACGCTACCGTGCAACTTCTACCCTTGCGCATGATGGCAGCAACACGGCCCAGGAGCTCAATGCCGAGGTCCCCTAGCCACGACGGAAGGACTTCAGGAGAGAGTTCCTGTTGGTTTTGATATTCCTCCACGTTCGTCGAACGCGCGTCAACTACAGCTGCTCGCTACACGTGCCACAGTTTTGAGTTGCATGGCCACAGTCACCGCTTGCATCCTGTACAGATAGGGGTTGGAGTATTATTATTATTATTATTATTCGATCTTTCCCAAGTAGGACATTCTTCAAAGGGTTAAAACAGATGAACACTTGAGAGTTCCAGATCTGGGGCCGAGTGCGGGATGGTGTGGCACATTTCATCCGGACCGCTCGATGCCCCTTGTGATGTTCGCCGGCTCGCGCGTGGTCTGGCTTAGTCGCGGTGGGGGAGTGCTGACCTTTCAATATCTGGCTGGACCCATTCACCAACCATATAGACTTTCAAGTCTTCCTAAAATAAAAATAAACACGTGTGACGTTATATGAATTATTTGGTGGTGGTAGTGGTGGTGGTGCTGCTGCTGCTGGCAGAGGTGCACGAGCACAAATAGCAAATAACACAAAATCAGCGCATTCATTAATAAGTGTGGCCTCAAAAGAGACACAAAATATATAATAAGTGACGTTTCGGGCGATTGGCCTTATTTATAGGACACAGTGCTGAAGAAGAACCATTGCACATTAAATGTGCTGTCAAGCAGAGCCGTTGCCTGAAACGTCTCCCACTGTATCGTTTTCCTCCTCAAGGCTACAATGTTTCGCGTCAATTAAAATAATTTGAAATTATTATCATAAACACGCAATGAAAAGTTCATGCGAAAATGCAAATTGAAGGGATTACGTTTGAGATATTCCTTGTAACAACTTAATAATGCCAATTATTTACCCAGCAGAGGTAGCCTCAGCGAGTCTCAAGACTCCTCTTCACAGTGCGTCCTGCGATGGTGATGCCTGACCATGAGTGCCACTAACGAGCGGTCGGTCGGCTCCGCGTGAGTGAGTTCTGTTGCTTGACACTGAGGCACGCGTGCGTATCGCTGGCACCCCATGCTGTAACTTACCCAAGCGCCAGAACTTTCGCCGAGCCAAACACGTTCGAGCGCGCGCGTGCGCGTATGTGTGTGTGTGTAAGGTCGCGAAAAATAATATTACAGCATGGCACATAATCCAGCGGAGATTAAGGTGGATTCATAGAGAGAATAAACAAACAAAAAATCGATGCACGGGGTGCAGTTTTGGAGCCGGTGCAATACACGCAAGCAACAGTGTTTGTTCCCGGGACCTCGGCGGTGGCAATGAGAGATGATGAATGTTTCACATTTACTTTCATTTCACACCCATACCAGGGCTGCTGCTGCTGCTGCTGTGTGCGTGTGTGTGTTTGGTGAATATATGGAGCGAGGCGTGGACTGTGTCATCATACCCAGGGGTGTTCAGCACCGCACCGAGGGGACAGCGTTGATTTGTTCAAGGATTAGCTCCCAGATTTGGAAGAGGAGGGGCTCGTGATACGGACTGGACACGGTTGTTGGTATTGATTGAGCTGTGCTTGGATTTTTGGGTTTGTATCCTGACATATATTTTTTTGGGTTAATGAACTAATAATAAACTGAAAGCCGATCTCCTGAGACGTCCCGCGAGTGGATTCTGTATTACGTTTTTTTTGTTTTGTCGCAGTGCTAACCAGCCGCGTTTTAATTAGCGCCACGTCTCGCACCACAGCGCGCTCTAGAACTCAAGCATGCTAGGTCACTCCAGTTCCGGAGCCAGAGAGGAGCGGTACACGTGTGTATGTGTGTGTGTGTACACACGTATGTGTGTGTGTGTGTGTACACACGTGTGTAAGTGTGTGTACACACGTCTGTGCATCTGCGTGTGTACACAGGAATGTATGTACCCATGTTTATACAGAAATGCATGTACCGGTGTGTGTGTGCACGTGTCTACGTGGGGAACGGTAGCGCAGTCGTTTGCACGCTACGAATGTCACGATTTAGGCCCGACAAACCAATTTCGCCGATAGCCTCCGTTTTTGCGAGCGATTGTCGTCGGATAAACGACCAAATTCAGGCGGAATAAGTGGCGGTGACGGAGCGGGCTGTACTCATTAGCATCGTGTGGAAGGCGCCGTTGATTAGATTCGTTAATGACGACGCGCAGTGCCACGCCAGGTGCGTAATTTGTAGCGAAGCGCCCTGGAGTCAATCGGGAACGAAGAGGACGTTTCGCGGGCCTGGCGTGCGCGCGCGTGTGTGTGTGATAGGAACATTTCAGATTTTAAGAATAATAATATTACTTCGTTGGTTTGCTGAGTGGTTAGTTCAAATGTCTGTGATATCCCCCCCACCCCCCTCACATCTGAACATTAATTAACAAATTAAACGCGCGATTACAAAGTGGCGCCGAGGTTTTCTAATTTCGGTATTCGCGCGGGAGGTATTCCCAGTTGGGCCTCGGCATTTTTCTTCTGCCCCTCCCCTCCGAATTATATTTTAAATGTGCGATCCGCGTCTTCTTCTTCTTATTCTTTCGTATGGACTCGTAGAAGCGAGATTAAAGATGTCATTTTATATTTGTTATCCACTCAAATTGTCTCGTTCGGACGCAAGGTTGGGATCTCGTCCGTTTCCCCCGTTTAAAGGGGTGATGACATCAGCAGCTGTTTACAATCGTTCGGGATTCGTGGCCGCACTCACAGTTCTGCCGAATCTTATCCGCGACCCGTGTTCTACCACGAGGCGATGACAGTGACACGTGGAACTCGTCGCAGTGAGCAGTGCACCACTGTGAGAGACGTGCGCATTGCAAACGAGTTTTGCACACGCGTTGTTGCTAAGGGCAACCACCTGCCCATCATCATCATCATCACCACCATCAACTACCAAGACCTCAACAACGTTCCTCGCCATCGACTCAGGTCCCAGGCCCCCTTCTGGGTTCGCGCCGCTGCTGTCGCCATCACAGAACCTCGGCCCGGACACGGAAGAACGCCGCCGTGCGAGCAGAGTGGGAAAACGTCCAGAATATTGAAACACGTCAATTGTAGATACGAACTTCGCAATCCTCCTCCTGCCTTGGACATTGCTTGAAGACGCTGCCGGTTGTATCATCAACCCCACCAGCACATCAGCATGCATTGAACATTAAAGACACGCCACAGTAAGACTTGTGACCATGCGACCCAAACAGTAAACCACCGTTGTCTGCACTCCTTGAATGGAGGAGGAACAGCAAAACGACACCAACTCTCTCTCTCTCTCTCTCCTGAAGCCCTCTCATCGTGGCCCGCCGACATCGACATTGGCATCTCGCTCCAGAGCCACATTGCTGCCATCATGCACAATCACAGAACAGCTCTGTAGGAATGAGAACACACAAAACATCAACGCATTTGTCATAAATATTGTGCCCCGAACAAGAAAACATATGTATATATAAACGACGACGTTTCGGGCAATGACCCTTCTTTGCAGCACACAGAGAGGCCAAATAGGTAGAGATGCTCTTTCAGATTGTAAAAAAAACTGCCTATAAAGTCCCTTCATTTGCTTCGTATCTCCAAGAGAGGCACACTATTTTAAAAATAAATATGTGTACAGGGAGACAATGTGCATTTGCAAAATGTGTTTGTCACAAGTCCCCAGATACTGGAACACGCCTACTTATATCTAAATGGTATTGCATTATAATTCCTGTGTCTATTTAAAGTAGTTCCAGAAATTATTTAGCAGTCAGCCATATAACATCTCGCCTTAATGCGTGATAATGATTCACCTTTACTCTCCGTAGGATTAAGGGTTTATCGCGTACAATAATGAAGACTTATTATAGATATAGCGTGTCCTGTACTCTAGTGGTAGTGCCTTACGCCGTCAATCTCGACTCCAAGACAAGTCTCCTGGCGTTCCGGAAAATGTTGGGGGCAGTGACGTCACCCAGCAACAGCTTGTTGCATAAGTTCACGGTTCGAATCCAGTAGACTTCCTGATTAATACTGCGGTTGTATATTAACAATAAAAATAATCAAATACGCGCCGACTGCTTGACTCACGGCGGACTTTAAAGATCGAGTGACATCAGTCGCAAGAGGAGTAAGGCCATCGTGTGCATGCGTCACGGTGCTCATTTGCCAAATTATAAAATTACCCACAAATTATTCCATTGGAGGATACATAGCAAGCCGCGATCGCCCGATGCAGCTGCCAAATCGTGGCAGGACCCTCCTGTGAACGAGTCACGAGCCTCAGCGGGGCTTTCCTTGGGTAAACAAGTGGTACAATAATAGTTATCGGGTGAGAAACAAAGCCTAGGGTTTTAAAGGGCGTCGTTTCGGCAGGGCGCGTGAGTGAGCATTCGGCTGTGAACGCTTCTGACAGCGCGTGTCTCGACCCAGCTGGTCACGTCTTGAGCGTCACTGTAAATTCCAACGTGCGGACGGAGGAGACGTCTCTGTATCTTGGCTCTCAGGGGGCTTCCGTTCACAACAGGTAACGCAAAGCATCCCCCCCCCCCTCCACGCGAAACTTGTCACTTTACGGTAACGGCGTGCGACGTGACCCCACTCCGACCCAGTGACGTGCGGTGAGGTCAATGGCTGGGGAGGCACTGGCTCGTGTCAGAGCCAGATTCACACATTGAGGGGGCGTGGCCTCGCGGAGGGGGGGCGTGGCTTCACCAAGGGGGCGTGCCTTCACTGAGGGGGCGTCGCCTCACTGAGGGGGCGTGTCCTCACTAAGGGGGCGTGTCCTCACTGAGGGGGGCGTGTTAGACACGTCCCCCTCAGTGAGGCAGATGTGATAGCTGCCTCCCCTCGTGCTTTTTCATTGCAGTTTCATGACGAGACCAGCGAGCCTAAATATCTTTATACACACACACACACGTGAAATAAGTTAGCTGGAGTATGGAAGGCGAGGACATGAAATGAAGGGGTCTACAAACATTGCCATACTTCACCACGGGCATGAGTGTGGGTTGATGAAGCCGGCACGGGGGAAGGCGTGGGGGGGGTTATATCCGTTTCGGATATCACTCGCCACTGATGTTAGCCGTGGCAGGGTATCGCAAAGAGGCCAGCGCGTACGACGCCGCTAATGCCCACACCTCGCGCCATCGCTTCCTTCCTTCTGCCAGATCGCACGGCTGTTGAAGAGGCCGCGCCCTGACCTCCACACGCGGTCCGCTCTTCCTGACGTCTCAACAAAGTTCAGATGCGCCGCGCTAATATCGTGCGCGCATTTTCACACATGTTGACACGCGTGCACGCCACGCAGCACGACGACGCATTTGTCCAAGGCACCACTTGGCGCGCTTGAGTGTGCTTGTATCAATTAAAGCGTAATTAACCGAGTAATCGCGCGTAAATTGCGGTGCTGGGCCGCGCGGCTTGACCGCCCTGCCGAGTGAACTCGCGTCTCGCACGATCGGCACGCGCCGGGTCATTAAGCGCCGGGTAGTTAATTGGCTGCCGTCTCGGGCGGGCGTCTTAGGCGACGGCGCCTCGTGACCGCGTGAAGGGGCGGCAGCGGCTCCGTGACATCCACCGCCCCCCCCACATCCCCCACCGCCCCTCCCCCCCAACACGTGGAGAGGAGCGCAGGCGACGTTCGGGGTAGGGGTTCGGGCTCGAATAGGGGTCGCCGACCTGCAATGAAATTGATACAGGTAGGAACAATGTTCCACACTGCCCACCAGGGATTAATTGTCTGTCTGTCTGACTGTCTGTTTGTCTGTCTGTCGTGCATAAATAAATATATAATACACACAGCTCTTTGATTGGTGGAGACCTTACAAACAGCTTTTTGATTGGTGGAGACCTACTGCCGGGTACGGAGAGGGGAGGTGCCTAAGGGAGGCGGGTCAGGGGAGGTGCCTAAGGAAGGGGGGAGTCATGAAAGGGGCCCCTAGGGGAGGGGGGTCAGGGGAGGGACCTAAGGGAGGGGGGTAATGGGAGGCCCCTAAGCAAGGGGAGGGGGGGGGGGGCCTTCTCCAGGGGGGGGGGGGGGGGTGGGTCACCCAGTGGTGCCCTTATAAAACTCAACGTTTAACCTACACACTACACTATACACGACACGATACACTATACTTATACAGGCAGTAACAGCTTCCACACTGCCCACCAGGTATGAGTTGTCTGGCTGTCGTGCACGAATGCGCTGTCCAACCATGTTCCTACCTGCCCACTCCGAAGGAACGTGTTTAAAGGAACCACCGCCGTCTCGTATTCACAACCCCCACCCACACAGTGCATTACGAATCTTTAAATGTTGAGGGTTGTTGTTGTTGTTGTTGATCTCTCTCTCTGTTACAGAATTCGAAACAAAGAACTCTTCTGGTGAGTTTGGATTGCCGACCCCTGGGCTCGAACGTGGGGGTGGTGGGCGAGTTGGTTGGCGAGTTGATTCGGGGTAGCGTCCGTGAGATGGCTTGTGACTGGTTGCTGGCCAGTTGGTCAGCCATAGTCAGTGGGAGGGCTACTACAACTGGTGAGCCGTAGTCAGTAGGAGGGCTACTA
>JAAXLI020003813.1:0-10220 GCA_014621495.2 Entosphenus tridentatus | reverse complement strand
CCATGGCCTGTAGTAACCCCATTCCATGGCTGACACTCTCACACCCCATCTTATAGGGGTCGGCACTGCACGCCACGCGTGGTGCCACTCAGCGCCATGAATCAGCGCTCACCCAGCCCCTCTAGGGCTGGTACTACACCCACATGTACGGGTGTCCGCGATGGCAATACATCATACGCCGTGCCTCGCTAGAGCCGGCATGACACAGTGACATTCACGATGTCGCTACATACGTGATGTCCTCGATATAAGTACATCGCACGCCATGCCCCTAGGGCCGGCACCCTACGGTGACATCCGCGATGTCACTACATATGCTCTAGGTAGACTCGGTCTCATATGATTATCCGGTGCGGTGTGTAAACATCGTCACTGGGAAGAAAAAGGCGGCCGGGCGAGGTGCTGGCCACCCACCCCTGTGTATTCCGTGCTGGCCTGCATAGGTGCTCGCAAACAATTTTCCCCAACAGTCTGTTAATGAGTTTAACACGTAGGCTTTAGCCTGATGAAGCTAGTTGTAATTACTGCCGAAACATCGTACTCAGTTTTTAAATGTTGTGGCTTGGCTCTCAAACACACCGGTGTGCTGTACAAGTGACGAATTGGCATGTTCTGTTTACGTGACAACCCTTACTCGTTGGCTGTGTCGGGTAGCGTCGGGTTTTAACGACACATTTACATATTTACGCGATCTAACCCAAAAAAAACGATTTTAAGTCTGTTAATGGCTATATGGGGGATCTTTGTTGTATTGCAATATCATGATAAATGGCAATCGCTTACGGAGGACTTCATCCACCAGTGAATAGATAATTACTGATGACAATGCTGAGATAGACACTCAGACCTGAGGCTTGATCCTCAGCTGTGCTGACTCTGCGCCTCTAACGCAGCCATTCTGAACCACCTAAGACAAGCACGAGGCGTGGTGGTCACAACCGCGTTGGCCGCGAAAAGAATGTTCGAAAGTGACATCTTACCTGTAGATGATTCTGAAGGCTCGCTGAGCCCTAGTTGGTCGCTAACATCCCCTAAATGATTTCTGCGGTCTTCAAATTGCATAGATTTCTAAGAGAAAAACGCTGGGGGAAACAGAATATACACGTGTCAAATTAATCGCTTCCTTCGTTCCTTCCTCTGACAAATGTTTAAAAAACATGCATTGAGATGACTTCGATTATTGTGCTGCTATAAATGTCCAAATGATGGGTCACTTTTTTGAGCTATGATTTCTGGCCAGGTCGCTTCTGAAAAATAAGTTAGTACCTCAGTTGGGTAGCTTTTTTCCAGTACTTTGCACTACTATAATGTATCATTATTGTTTGTTATTGTAACGTTCTTACCCGCCGCGACTGGACATCTGTGAAAAAGAGCTTCATAGCTGATCGGATTCCTCCAGTGTCCATACATATTCTGAGTTTGAGATCCCACAGCCGTTTAGCGGGTGAAACATCCTTCAATGACCACCCTCGCGGTGTTATCTGGCTGCTTTAGGTTTTATTTTCATTGTTTACGCAGTCGACGCGTCCGCACTGACAGTCTCGCCATCATCACCACCACCAACGCCACCGTCTGGATTTAGGTCTTCTCGTGACGGAGTTGACCCTCGTCCTTCCACGACCGCTCCTGTCGGCTAATTTACAACACCTGGCTTTTAGGTTACCTGGTTTTAGGATCACGTATTTTTTCTTAGAATGAGAATGTTTATTTTACTGGAGGAATCCGATGAGCCATGAAGCTCTTTTTTCACAGATGTCCAGTAGTTTTCCGGATCTCCAGTAAGGGGCGGGTTTAGAACGACAAACAATGTAAAAAACACGATATGAGGGTAAAGTATGGGAAAATATACAGATACAAATTAACTATGTTTTTTCTTATCTCACCAGGTAAAGCCCACTTTGGTATTAACGTATTATTCAGAAGCTACCTGGCTACAAAATTATAGCTCAACAAAGTAGTGTATCATGTCGTAATTCATAGCAGCCAAATACTCAAAACGTACATTTCTAAATGTGGAGGTAAAAAGCGGAGGACCATAAAAAAAATCGACGCGACCACGGGGAGATAAACACCGCCAACTTCTAATATACAGCAGCAGGCGTCAGTGTCGCGAATTAACTCACGACCTCCTGCAAACCAGGCGAGGCAGATAACATCTCGCCACCGGGGCTAACAGCACTTGCCTCAGCAAAATAATCAAAATAAACGTATAGAGTACCAACAAACCCTGCCGTGTTCTCCATATTATAGGAATGCTCCTGAAAGGATCAGAATCTTGATTTAGACCAGAGGAGGAATCCGATGAGTTAAAAGCTCTTTTTCACAGATGTCCAGTTGGGGTGGGTCAGCAAGACACACCCCACATTTGTGCCCCGAATGAAGTTCTTAACATCTGGTCACACACAACGCGTGCCTGTTTATGAGACACACCCCAGCTTATGCTTTCAAATAAAGGAGGGGGGGGGTGTTGGCTTGTGCGTCTTATAATCTGGGGAATACGGCAATGACAAAATCAAACAGCAATTTTGCTGTGACGGTTTCACCTGAAGACGGAAGCTTGTGTTGCCTCCGAAACGTCGTGATTTATTATTTTATTTATATTATTTTTAATATTATTTATTATTATTACTTATTTTTACCTACGTGACTTTACCGAAAAAACCTAAGAGTATGAATCCATGCAGTCACGAAAGCTTCAAATCTAGAATGAAGGAGGGGTGTTGGCTTGTGCGTCTTATAATCTGGATAATACGGCAATGACAAATCAACTGAAACAGCGGTGCAGTATCAGGTACCGGAGCAGCCACCCTTGCAATTCACCTGCGCTGATGGCGTGTTTTGTTAAGAGACGCGTCAATCAAAGCTAGTTCATGAGTGTCAATAATGCATGCTCGATTCATCATCATTATCATCAGCCGTGGTCTATCCACTGCTGCATGAAGGATCCGACAACCGTCGGCCACCCCTTCCGATCCTATGATGTAACCCAGTCCGTCTAGCTCAGTGGTTCTACATCTGAGGTGCACTCATCCTCTGTGGGGTGCGAGATGCCCTTTCTGGCGGTGCGAGAAATGCCAAAAAAAATTTAGAAGGTAAATAATCGAAACACAAATTAAGTAAGTGCAACTACTTTGTTTAATTAAACCCATGTATTTATTGGTTTTATAAATATATATTTTACGATTGAGAACCAAAGGAGTGCAAGGCTTCAGTCAAGATTAAGAACCACTGGTCTAGCTCAGGTGGACGAGCTGATTTCATTGCTCCATCTTGGTGGAGATGTTCTTCGGGGCGATCCCTCCATTGGCTGCCACTCCGCGGTTATTCCCAACCACCGCCCATCATCGCCATGGCGTGTCCTGCCCAAGCCCAATTTTTTATGCTGTAGATGGACAAACGCAATATGCAAAAAGACAAGCGGAGCTGCAGAGACACGCTTAGGTAAATTGCAGACATTTAAATGTAATCAAGCAAAAAATAAACAAAGACCAATATGTCAATTTAGCTGTGTTAAGATAATAGAAAATGTTTATGCCTATAATCCGCGAATTTACTGAGGCAAAGAACTTCTGTGGACAGTAAATTAATGATCGCACTTTCACTATTGACACTTGGGTGTAAGATGCATTGCGTCATATTTGAGATAACGTTTTCATTGTTCTCAAAACTGAAGTATATTGAATTTGACAAATTGTACACTGACTTTGGGTACGTAGGCCACACTTTGCCTCAAGACAGATGAGTACACTTTTTTAAAAATGAAACTGATGGATGCCCAATGTGCACTTGCATTTGGACACATGGGTACACTTCTGCTTTTTATCTCATAGGTGCGCTATTTAAATATGGAAAATTGTATTTATGACACGCGTGTACATACTTCACTTCGACACGTCGACGTCACAGAATACAGGTGACTCTGCCTTTTGACACGTGAGTAAACATTTAATTTTAACAAATTGGTACACATTGAATCTTGTCACATAGATGCACGTTGCCTTTTGAAATAGAGTTTAACTTTGATACACAGCCACACGTTTAATTTTCACGTAAAGGGGACACTTGTTTTTTTCCACAATAAGTACATCGGTGCATTTTAAACACATAGGTACACTTTGCTTTTTGACACATTGATGCACGTTTAATTTTGACACGAAGGTACAATTGCATTTTTTCCACACTTGGTACACTGTTCATTTTGACACATGGGTACACCTTGCTTTTTGCCAGGATTGAATCTAGGTGTGTATGTGGGAGGAGGAGGAGGGGGGCTCCTCATTGCCCCCCTCCCCCCACTTCTCCAGGGCTCTTGGAACACGAGACACTGCATTCTTGATATCGGGCGAGGCATCGGGACCCGTCACGTGGTACACCTGGGGGCCCGAGGAGGCAAATGAAGAGCGTTAATGACCAACTCTGTACATAGACACACGTAGGCAACGTGTTTCGGAATTCTTAAAATTGTAGCCCGTGGGACCAATGTGGGCTGTTGAATGCGCTTTTGAGTAGCTCGTAAAGCTACGGTCCCCTGAGGGATAGGCTCACCCGAGACGTAAATAGATATAGGTCAATTGTTTTTTTACCCTTTATTTTGGCAACTAAACTGACACCTTGTTTACAAGGAGTCATGTTTGCATAGACCACAATACCTGCAGTCATAATGCAAACAAAAAACATAACGCTGATAATGTATGCACTGTCTTTGAAGTTGATTGGTTCACACCCGAGACAGCTTTCCTTAGAGCTCATATGGTGTTGGACCAGATGACGCCAAAAGGCGCACAACTCAAAGACAATGTACTATCAGAGTATGAGAGCTCGGGTTACGCATTTACACCATTGGAACCTCATTTGCCAGTATAAAAACAAAACTAACACCTTTTTTACAAGGAGTCATGTTTGCATAGACCACAATACCTGCAGTCATAATGCAAACAAAAAACATAACTCTGTTGCCAGATAAAAGGGTAAAAAAACAATGATCATATTCTTTACTGGCAAATGAGATTCCAATGGTGTAAATGCTTACCCCGAGCTCTCATACTCTGATGGTGCACTGTCTTTGAGTTGTGCGCCTTTTGGCGTCATCTGGTCCAACACCATGTGAGACTAGGCTCTAAGGAAAGCTGTCTCGGGTGTGGACCAATCAACTTCAAGGACAGTGCATACATTATCATAGTTATGTTTTTTGTTTTCATTATGACTGCAGGTATTGTGGTCTATGCAAACATGACTCCTCGTAAAAAAAAGGTGTCAGTTTTGATGCCAGATAAAAGGGTAAAAAAACAATTAACATTTTTTTACTGGCAAATGAGGTTCCAATGGTAGATATAGGTCGTTGAGATGATTCACTACTCCACACCGACACGTCACTTTCACGTTCTAAACATTGATTAGCAATTGATTATGACGACGTGGTTTATAAATCTGCCCAAAACACAGCCATGGATGATGTAGTCTGGACCCGGTTTAGCATGTGGCACATTTAGGCATACCGTATTGGTACACAGTATTACTTTTGTGTTAAAAATGTAAAAAACGGAGATGAAATGTCTCCTTCACATATCTGTTCCTCCATGTAAAAACTAAAGTATGTTTTACCCATCCCATCGGCCACGCGCGGACTTCTGGTAGTGTATAATTCCAGTAACGTTGGTTCAGCACAAGCAAAGGTTGTATGCCTATTTTGAAATTCAGTGTCTCATCATCAGGTGGTGAGACTCAAGAGTTGATTGGAGTGGCCACAACAACAGGCTCGGTATCCATTTGGTGTTTTTTTTTATTTAAAATATTGTAAAAGTTATTTTAAAAACTGCTTAAAATATAGGAGAAAGTTACCCAGCCGCACCCAAAACACCAGCTCACCCCTCCCCCAAGATCCTTCTTATCGCTGGCTCAGCCCACTTACATAGGCGCAGATCTCTCCTTTAACTAAGCATTTCTTTATTAAATCCTCAATTGCCTCATTCCCTGGGGCAGGGATCAAGCAACCTTCGGCTCCGGAGCCGCATGCGGCTATGTATGTATGTGTTCACGTGCATTGAGGCTCTTGAAATATTGAGTCAGTTTTGTTGCCAGAAAAAAGGGTAAAAAACCTAGTTTTGTACCGAATTCGTCAAAAATGTCTCTTGTTCATTTTTTGGATGCCGACCCCTTCCCTGGGGGAGTGTCCACACCGTCCACACCCAACACACCCAACAAACCGGCTCGCCCCATCCAATCCCACACAAAGTACCGTATCTAACCCCCAGACATCTTCACAGGCGTGGCCACAGATCCAACAACACTTGCTTGAACCAATGCTTGTAAATTGCCAGATCTCTGTAGGCAAGCTCAATCTCTATTATATGAGTCCAAATTAGATGGACAACTATATGCGCACATAATACATGATTATATTGTTTTAATTACAGTACCAATGTCGGCTTCTCAAATGAACGCCAACCTGCTGTCACGTACCTCTTCCTTTCATCGTTTTGATTCAATCCCGCATTCCACAACTGCCCTAGTTATACCCATGCTTGTGTTTTCGAGCTGTGCCTTCTCCAATACTTGTTTTATTAAGTTTAACGCACTTCTACACCACTATGTATTGCACATTTATATTGAGCCCAATATTGTCGTCTTCTTTGTTAAGTTTTGGAACTTAATCTGGCTCTGTGAGTCAAAGTGTTGCTCTGCTCTGCTCAAACGAGCATTGGGGTGGCGCTCATCTTCGTGACGGCCAACAGCCAGTTCAGTGGTGGAAATTCCACATTATGATGACGGGAGGCAGTCATTTGACAACCAAGTGCTTCCTTCTCACAAAGTCGCGTCATACCTTTAATCGACCGTGACGTGGCACGGTCGATTGACCGTGGTATTTCTGCTGTTGATGATGAGCAGTTGGAAAGCGATGAACCTGTAGCCTTCTGATGAGCTCTGGTCAAAATGAAACCCGCAAATGTACAATATTATCAAACAAACTCACGCTGATGCTGTTGTTGCAGACCTTGGTTCTTCAGTCCAATGCACAACTCCAGGTTCGTCAAACATTTCTCCAGGAGGCAAACTGTGTGAAGCGCAGGAAGTTTGGACACGGAGACTTTTAGTCGAGGAGATGAGAGGACAAGGGGTGGATAACTTATGGGCCATGGACCTAATCCGGCCTGCGACTTCATATCATACGGCCAGCATCCACATGAGCCCTACCAGTATTGAAACGTCCCGCGAACATCATTCGACGTCACCCGAACATCTTAGCCGATACTAATGAAGCACTGGAGGGGAATGTTTTCAAGTCTAGCGACACGGTGTTTATTAATGCAGTGTGCTTAGTCACTTCTATAACTTTCAAGGCATCCTAGCAGTGACAGTCGTGACTGAGACGCAATGTGTCAAATCTGTAGCCTAAACAGTAGATGTCGGCACAGCTATGGATTCTTGACTATGAGTGTTCAAATCTTTGCGTGTCATCCGCTTGTTTGTGTGGCAGATTGTTTTTCCAGTTTGCTCCCACGTGAAGCCAGTTATCAATGCAATTGGCCAAACATCCCAATGCAGGACTCTGTTTAAAGAAAAAAGTATTGGGACTCAACGAGGCTTTTCTTGTGGGATGAGATTAGCATTATAATACTATAAAGGAGGGAACACGTGGCAGAAGAGTGTCCGCTGAAGAGATGGAGCGATTAAATCAGCTGGTGTGCAGTGGCTAGATGGATTTCTGCATCACAAGACCGAGAGAGATGGAATCGAGCGGTAGATAGATCATGGCCGTTAATAAGTTTCAGCGGCGCCGTTGCGCTCATGCTCATTCATTCTCTTGGTTCTCCGGTTAAAATCCCAATAATTGGCAAACGAAACCAAACATCTTTCAGTGGAAGTACATTCATATTGATATAATGGCGTGAAAAATAGTGGAACTCAGTCATCTGTAAGGAGGTGTTTTGAGCGAGCAATCAGAAAGCAATCGACCACTCCGTTAAGGTTCTGGCCGCTCTCCAGGTAAGATCACGCCTTCTTCAAGGACAATTTCCGCGCCGATTTGTCGTGCTGCATCGATCTCTCCAGTACCACCTCTAATTCTCGGCTTGTGCGCAGAGTGACAGTGGGCATGTTTCAACAAATCAAGAGCGGCGTCTTTTACCGAGTTGGGAGCGGAGTGAGCAGGGCTTTATCCATAGCCGTGGACTGACAAAAATGGCTCTTAAATAAAACCATTACTGTGACTCCGTGGTAGGATCGGGGGAGGTTTGAGGCGGGGAAGTGGTGGGGTGGATGGTGAGGCGGGGGTCTGTGGTGGTCAAAACAACGCCTCGCATCTTCGTCAAAAGGCGGTCAGGGAAAAGAGGAGCCTGTATGTGGGAGGGGGGGGTTCGCTCTAGCCGAAGGGCTAAAACGACAGGGCTGAATAACAAGTCATAAAATTTAATGTTGTTATTTTTTAGTTCTTTTCATTGTCAAAACAAAAAAACCGACACCAGATCAGGTTAAACAGCGTGGCGAGCGCGTCGCAATGCATTCGTATGACTTGCTGTGCGGTCTTCCTCCAGTGGCCCTCCTGCCGCCTGTCAAACTCATCTCTCGCTTCGTCGCGGCTCCAGCCGTCTGGAATCCCTCCACTGGGTTCTCTCTCTCTCTCTCACATCGGCCTTTCGTCAGAATGTCTCTTTAATTTACCCGTCCCGTGCCCCCCGAAGAACCTTTTTTTTAACAAGTTAAATGAGTGCCCGTTGCAAATTAGTAATAAATCAATTATTGTGTGCATGCGACAAAAATAATGCAATGTTCTGACGCACGGATCACAAACACGGACATTGACAATGAACATTTGAACACAAGGGTGAACATTCCACAAGGAAGCATGGAGAGGTGCGGCACGATTGGAATTACACCCAGGATACAGGCGGAGGAACACAAGGGTGGGTGAGACATTCATACACAAGAGAGAGAAGTCACATCAGCTGTTGGGAAAAAGTACGTGGACTTTGCGTAGGACTACGTCATTAGAAGGGACGAAGGCCCGATGGTCGAGATTAATAACAGAATCGCAGCGAAAGGAGGATACGTGCCCGAGAGGTCACTACAATTATTTTGTATGCATATGTTGTGAATTCAACTGAGTTGCAGACGTACTCTTTGCAGGCAACACATTTATTGATACCAACACAAAGGGTAACTGCCCCTTTACCAGATAACAACCTTTGGTGGTGGACCACCAGGCTAACTAAACTAATTACACTGGGAGTAGCGACAACGGACCGGACATCGGCGTGGGTCCCGGTCCACGTGTTGGTGACTCTTCTCGGACGTAGAACGTAGATCTTCAGGATAACAACAGCAACGCTGAACCCCGGTTCCTCTGGGGACCCGGTTTATATCAGCACTGGTCGTGGCTGGCCCCACCCTTGGCCACGACCACCTTCTCGAACCCTCTCGTAGCATCTCACCCCAACACATGACCACCGCTAGCCCCCATATGGGGCCCCTGTGTAGATCTTACCTGTCACGTGCCTTCCAGGGTCAACCAGAGTGCCATGGCCTGTAGTAACCCCATTCCATGGCTGACACTCTCACACCCCATCTTATAGGGGTCGGCACTGCACGCCACGCGTGGTGCCACTCAGCGCCATGAATCAGCGCTCACCCAGCCCCTCTAGGGCTGGTACTACACCCACATGTACGGGTGTCCGCGATGGCAATACATCATACGCCGTGCCTCGCTAGAGCCGGCATGACACAGTGACATTCACGATGTCGCTACATACGTGATGTCCTCGATATAAGTACATCGCACGCCATGCCCCTAGGGCCGGCACCCTACGGTGACATCCGCGATGTCACTACATATGCTCTAGGTAGACTCGGTCTCATATGATTATCCGGTGCGGTGTGTAAACATCGTCACTGGGAAGAAAAAGGCGGCCGGGCGAGGTGCTGGCCACCCACCCCTGTGTATTCCGTGCTGGCCTGCATAGGTGCTCGCAAACAATTTTCCCCAACAGTCTGTTAATGAGTTTAACACGTAGGCTTTAGCCTGATGAAGCTAGTTGTAATTACTGCCGAAACATCGTACTCAGTTTTTAAATGTTGTGGCTTGGCTCTCAAACACACCGGTGTGCTGTACAAGTGACGAATTGGCATGTTCTGTTTACGTGACAACCCTTACTCGTTGGCTGTGTCGGGTAGCGTCGGGTTTTAACGACACATTTACATATTTACGCGATCTAACCCAAAAAAAA
>JAAXLI020003810.1:0-10222 GCA_014621495.2 Entosphenus tridentatus | reverse complement strand
GACAGTGCATATCATTATCAGAGTTGTTTCTTTTTGTTTGCATTTTGACTGCTTGTGTTGTGGTTATTGCAAACATGATGCCTTGTATAAAGGTGTCAGTTTTTGTACCAGTTGAAAGGGTAAAAACCTATAACTATATTTTGCCACTGGTTAAGGAGGTCTCATAATCTACAATCTTTTATCACAGTGCTCTTCATGGCTTCTCATATTGCATGCCGTATTTGACTTGAAACTGTTTTGAGTCATCGGAGTCCATCACCGAATAGTTTCCGCCAACCCCTTTCCAAAGGAGATACGATCTCTGTTGATGCCAGCATCTTGACAGTGATTAGTGCCTATACGTAAGGGTGCAGTTGACTACCTTTTTAGAGTTGTGTGTTGGGCTGCTATGCTCTCGGCTGGGGGGGGGGGTGCTGCGTGGGAGGTGTGCAGGGCCTCGGGGAGAGCAGATCTCAGGTCTGGAAAATCTTGTAAACAGGAAAGGGTTGGGCTCGTCTCTGGAGCATCCATTCCTTCAAACAAATTCATCATCAGTAACCTCTCATTAGGCAACTTCCGCTCAGATTAACACGCTAATTTAGTACTGTGTCCCACTATTTTGTACAGTATAACCATGGTGTGCATCGAATACCCCACCCCACCTCACTACGGAGGATGTGCCTGTGTTAAGCAAGGGCCCTTTAAAAGTGACTGCATTGTGTTTGTTGTTGAAGCATAGGAATGTAAAAATATCACATTACACGTGTATGCCCGCTGCCAGTATATTTAGCCTTTGCATTGTGCCGCGCTCTGCAGGAGCAAGAGGAGTTAAACAAGTCGTGGTTGTTTTAAACAAATGGCTGCTGAGCGTATCACTACGATGACTTGCCAGTCGGCACTGTGCTCCATAAAGATGCAGTGCCAATCGAGTTATTTAAAAAAGCAGTCGTACGTGTTGCCGGTGAACAATACATTTGGGTGGTAATGGATGGGACGCATCGGTCGGGCACTGTAAGGGCGTCTGTGTTAACAGTTTGGCAGTCAAGGAGATTGGTGGCCCTGTAGGAAAAATGGAGGGAGAGTTTTGGATCTCTTTAACAGGATGCGCCAAATTGCAGGCTGAAAGGGCCTTTTTCTTCTTCCAAAGCAATTTTGTTATTAATTTATTTGCATACATTATATGTACGGCATGTAATGCGGGTGGGCAGTTGGGTTGTGGTTTTACTTACTGCTTGTAAAAGTTAACACATGATGTTGCGTTTAGTGGAAACCACTGATTACCATCACCCTGGAGCTTTATTGTAATTAAAACCTAAGGAATAGAACAATGGTGATCTGCCTGAAAGGCATTTTAAGTCTCTAAAGCTGCTGCCTTTCTGTTGGCATTTCAGATTGAAGCTTAATTGCTGTACCTTGCCTCATTACCAAGGCAATACAATCCCTCCACAAAGCGCCCGTTCTGCTGATGGGGCTTCGTATCTCTGCGCACATGTCGCCTTGTGAAAGCGTGTTTTGTTTGAAACTTTCAGATGCTGCGGATGCCCCAACGGATGCTTTGGAAGGAACCGATCCAGGTCTCCAGCCAATCAGAGTTCGCACTTCACTGGGCTGTTGCTTTGACATCTGACTAGCTTGAGGTGGGTCGTGAAAACGGACCACGGTGTACCGCTAACCAACTGAACTTAGGCCAAACCTGGACATTTTTACATCGAAAAAACAATAATCTACTTGGAAGTCCAGAATTCCGAAGTCGCTCATCTTTACCATACAATTGTGGCTTCAACACAAGTCTGCTCTCAAACGGAGCAAGCCACACACGTGTGTGTGTGTGATCCTTTTACATCAACACTCGGAACTCTGTGGTCAGGCACGTGCGCAGAAATGCATTTCGTACAGGAAGACGCGCTAAGATTGTCCCACATGGTGATGATCTCGTGAAGTTTAAATGAAAAAAAATGGCATATAAAGCCCCTAAATTAGAATTTTTTTTAAACAAACACCACTGCTGGACCTCGTGAGAAGCTTTTGTGAAGAGCCTCGAGAACGGAGCCAGCGTCACTTGTTGTTACTTCTCGTGGCCCGCGGTTGTTTTATTTTCTAGCCAGAGTTCATGGTCTAGGAAATTGTTTATTTTTCCTTTTGCACTTTGTTTATGGAATGGTGGAACTCTATTAAAGAAACAGCTAGGGCACAATAACATGTGTTCTTCATCTTTGTTAATTGCTCATTCCTACCCCCCTGAACCCCCCCCCCACCACCACCCCACCAAAAAAAACCTTTCCTTTGGCTCTCAAGGTTGACGAGTTGTTTTTACAGAGATAATTTCTGCATGGGTTTTGGCAAAGTGTGCACGCGCGCACATATTTCGTGGTTCTGCCATTGCGCTTATTAACAGCTTGACGTTATGGTGGACCCACAACGAAAATCAGTCACTGTGGACTTTAGTTGAAGAGAAACACATGTTGCGAATAACAGTGTGAAGGCGACCAAGCAAATATTCATGTGCCGTGATCATGACGGTTAAAGTTGAAACTCGATATAGCCGGGGGAGCCATCACACCCGGGTCATCCGCACCCCAGAACCGATGTGGCCAATGTATCGCGTTCACAAACTTCGTGAAAGTTCACTTCATCAAAACTTTTAATTGAAAGTTGGCTTCGCACACTGGCACCGGTGGCAGTGTGCCGCACCACAATATGTTAAGTGACCCCGAGGCTTGTGAGCTTTACACGTGAGGTTTAATTACGCACAAGCCATGCGCAGAGGGACCCCCACCCCATCACCACCACCGCGAAATAGGCGGCGCCCCCCCCTGCAGAGTTCTTTCTCCCCCCCCCCAACATCTCCATTCTCCAGCCCAGCGCCACGTCAGCCGGCGCACACACAACCCTCCCCCCCCCCCCCCAAGGCTTCAAAGTGATTTATTGCGTCCTCAGACCCCCGAATGCGTCACCCGGTCTCTTCCCAGACTCGCTCAGAGCACGCTCCAAATAAAACACATCCCACTCGCTTCGCGTGGAGGGATTAATTTTTGTTTTACGTTTATTACAAGATACAACATGGTGGCTATATCAAACTGTAGTGAACAGCGCAATCACAACTCTCACCCCCCCTCCTCCAAAATTATACAAGAACTAAACATGCCTTGCATAGTTTTTGTTAGGCTTGAAAATTATACAATTATTTCAACGACCGTATAAAACGTATTCGTAACTATTGGTATTTTATATTATGTAAGGCAACGCTCTGGAATGTACCAAAAGTGACGGAAGCATGGGAGGATGGAGGGGGGATGGGGGGGGCACGCTGGAGGGGGAGGGGGGGGGCTGGAGGGGGGCGGGGGGGCTGGAGGGGGATGTGGGGGGGCTGGAGGTATCCATCCCCTGCGCGGTGGGTACGATCGACCCCGGCAGGGTCGGACCCGCACAGTATTTGTTCATTTGGCATGGTTGTCATTACAAGGGGGGGGGGGGGTAAATCCACACACACACCACCGACTATCACCAAAGGCAAAAAAAAGAGAGCTAACCATGCAATCTTGTTCGATTATCGTAAACAAAATGAACGAAAAATAAATATTACTTTTAAATTAACTTTTCATTCACAATAAAATAACCAGGTGAACGTTACAAAAAGCACAAAACTCAGCGTTATTTTAATATATATATTACCTGTGCGCAGGGCATTAAACACCCCGCAACTAAATTGCGGGAAAAGAATCGATTTAGGCTGGCGAGTATAATTTAACATAAAAGAATATACATCTGTCGCGTCATCATACCTGATAAATAGAAAATTTATACCAACAGAGATACGTTTTGTATAATAAATAAGTTAAATAGGGATCTCCACAACTTCTCATTTACGCTGACAAGCGAAAAAGGTTCATTAACTCTAAACGTTAAAAACAAATAAATCAATGCTCAGCATATCGGTTGGAAGAACGACTCAATAAAGCGAGTGCATATTTTTTTTCCCGTCAGCAAAGAAAAAGTTTGTGTATGTGTGTGTGAGAAAGAGAAACAACGTTGAGATTCACAACATTTTTGTGTGCACAATCAACGTAGTATTCGTGAACCCACCACGGCTGCGACGTGAGGCCACTTTGTTCTGCAGAGGGCGCCACCAGCGCCACCCAACCCACCACCCACCCGATTTTCGAAAAAACATCGGCCTCGAAGTTGGAAAAAACAACAACTTGCGAGCAAGATTTGCCCACGCAGCGAGATCGCATTTGGCTGTTGCCGCTGCAAACAGTATCTATATTAACTGCATCGGGCGAAATGTTATGGCACTCACCCCACCACCACCACCACCTTCTCAGCTCGGGGTCGTGACCGGTTAAATATTAAATTGGCCGATGGAGGCAAACTTTGGTGGGGTGGGGGGGGCAAAAACGACTTGCAACCACCACCACCACGTGGGCAACACAGGGCTCACGTGGTACTCAACTTGTACAAAAAAATTAACTGCTCGTCTATCAATCGTCATTATTGCTATAAAGAAAAAGTGATCTAGCAACTGCATGCAATGTTAAGTCTTATATCCCAGACACCAATTACACCGACTCCTCCTGGTTTAGGCACATACGGTGATAGGATCGTGGCCTCGCCCATACGCTAAAATGTATACATACAGTATATACGTTATAGGCAGTTTAATGCTGTTTAACCTTTAATGCAAGTAATTATGGGGGGACAAATACGTACTAATAAAAAGTTGCGTGTTTGTCACGAGGCCACGATGTGCGCGCTATAAGGCAATCTCGCTTATAAAACTCCTTACACACTTCGCCCTAGACTAACCATTTTACTCGGGATCAACAAAACCCATCCTTTTAAAACGAATGCGTCGAATGGTATCTATCCTCCGTCACCAGGAGAATGTGCCTCATCGCCTTTGGGCCGGGTCTAATCACAAAGGGAGCCTTGGTAGTAGTGGTTTGGGGGGGTATGAAGGGGCAGAGACGAACACAAGGCAGCGATGTGGTTGCAGTGTGTGTGGGGGGTTGGGGGCTACTAGCCCCCCACACGGACAACACCGTTCGCTTCACTCATCGGAGATGGACAGGCGGCTGAAGATGGGCAGCCTGCGGTTGGGATCGAGCAGGGGCGACTCGGAGCCGCTCGAGGCCCCAGAACTGGAGTAGCCATCCCCCGGGTCGGACAGCGAGTCGAGGGACGCCTCAAACACAGGCGAACCCGACAGGCCACGCGCAGCTCCGGGCGTGCCCAGGGGCCCCAAGCCACCACCACCGCCGCCACCACAACCGAGGCCAATATTTGCGCCACCACCACCACCACCTGTGTGGAGGGGCAGCCCCGTGCCAGCCCCGGACATGGCCGCACTGAAGAACAGCTCCTGGCTGAATGAAAACGGGGTGTTGTTGGTGCACATCGGCGACGACAACATCATGTAGTCGTCTCCGAAGAAGCCGGCCGTGGACAGGGGCGGAGGCGTGAGCGACAGCGAGTTGTCGAGCGGGCCCCCGCCGCCCATGGGTGGCGGGGAGTCGAGGCGTCGTGCCATCGCGGCGCTGGGGAAGCCGGCGAAACTCACGCTGTGGTTGAGCCGTGGACGAAGCCCCCTGGCGCGCTGCTGATGGGGGCCGCTCCCTGCCAGCGACGGGGAGAGCGGCGGCTGCTGAGAGGTGGGCGAGCGCTGCTCGTCGGCGTTGTGGATGAAGTGGCAACGTGGCCCGTAGGGGCAGAAGCCGGTGGTGTGGAAAGTGCGGCACAATTCGGTCTTGTACTTGGGGTGCCGTACCAGACTGCGCAGCTCGTGACCGCCGTGCGCGAATTGGCATTTGTCGCCGTACTTGCAGACGCCGTTCTCTTCGAAGGGCCGGCACAACTCGGTTTTGTAGCGACTCGAGTTGACCATCCCCACGCCGCCGCCTGTCTGAGCCGTCTGCTGGTGCTTGCCGCTGGGAGCCAAAATCATGGCAGAGTGGTCGCCGCCCTCGCTCAGCGAGCGGTCTCGGAAGCGATTCTCTCTGTTCATGAGCGCCGTGCTGTCTTTGAGCGCGGACATGGAGAACTTGTTGTTGTTTCCACCGCCGCCGCCTCCGTTGCCTCCGACACCGACGCCGCCAATGTTGTTGGCGCAGAGAGAAGCGTGCGCGGAGTTTGCGAGGGCGAGCATGTTGTTGGAGGAATGGCGGCGTGGGAGCGTGGCTGTAGGTGTGCCCACAGCCCTCCTGTCCAGCGCGTTTAAGTTCAAGCCCTTGTTGTCGTTCTCCTGCAAAGAAAGTTTAAAGTTGCTTGTTTTAAAAACAAGAGATAGAGAGAGAGCGCGCCCCGCGAGAGGTGGCAACGCGACTTTTTCAAAAGTTGTCGGGTTTTCGCAGACTTGGGGAGGGAGGGAGCGACACGCGCTGGGAGCATCGTGGTGCGGGTTGAGTGAAAGCGGCTGCAACGAGGGGGGGTTGGGGGAGCAAATTTGACTTCTGGTTGACCAAGCCCAGGCGTGGAAGAGAGCGATGGGAAAGAACAGAAAAGCGAGTTTGCGTTCTTACCTTGTAGAATATGTCCCCGACGTCCATGTACGAAGGCGACAGGAGCGCCGTAGACATGGCGGAGTTGTTGTTTAAACACGCGCGCACGTCGCTAATTCCCCAATACAGTGACGGCGTGTTGCTGGGGATAGGGGTGTAAAACACGGTGACAATTTCGCGTGCGTGCGTTAAATAAAATAAGAAACTAGTGCAACTTGTTTGAGCCGGGCTGAATCGCGAAGTTTAACTTCGCGGCCGATAAATAGCCTCTCTACCGGGTGGGGTGCGGTGAGGGCGGGCGAGAAGGCCGGCCCTCTGGTTGTGGTTGGAGTGGCTGATGGCACGGGGGGGATGGTTGGTTTTGGGTTGAGATGGGCGTCACTCGAGGTGTTCGTGGGCGGACTAGCGAATGCGTGGAGAGAACACCGCCCCACGCCGGTCACCCATCGTTCTCCACGATTCAAATCACCATAACTTTGGCTCGCTATTGGCTAAAAGAAAAAGCGTGGCCGCCGCCCAAAGTTGGCGACGCACAAATCGCCCAACTCGTTTTGAGTTTACGGTGCGCGGGGACTCTGCCCCCTTTGCCTTGTTTCCTGAAGCTTGTGTGTCATTCCCTCCCCAACTCCTCCTCCTCCTCGTTCACCCCCCCCCCACCAAAACTCTTAAAACACACGGGCGGGTTCCACCACCCTTTAGAGAGCATTCGCCCTGAGAGATTCTGATCGTCGCTTCAAAGTTTCGGCGACTCCACGTTTGTGGCTTGTCGTTTGTGCTGTGTGAATCGCGTCCATTGCAAGATTGTGAACAGTTTTTTTTCTCTTTCCCGAAGGCAATGAACGAGTGTGTCAATGTGTGTGGTGTGTGACACCACTATTTGGATGGATGCACAGTCTACTGTGTTGTGCTTGGGCTGTTTGCACACCCGTTGTGACTTGTGTCTACACAAATTACCGTGGGTGCCCCGGATTAGTTGTAACATTGCCCACGAGAGTGTTCGATTTCGAGTAACAATAATTCGGGTCATAGTTGGTCGTGTACAGGTGTTACGTTCACTGAAACTAGAGTTCTGCTGCTTACTTGCTCGTAGAATACAGTGCTGTTGTAAGTCGTGGCCTGGGTGTGTGCGCACGAGTCTAGAGCTTGTCGTAGTCTGCTTTGTTGTACATCGCTCTGGTTTCTACGCCTCGTTGCCCGTCCGCCTTATCGGCGCCCCGCGCACGCCAGCAGCGGTTTTCCGTCCACGCGTTTTTGTTGCTGTGAGCAGATTATGATGTTAACAACACATTTGGTGCGGGCGAGCCGGCAAACAGGGCCGACCCTGACCCGCACGTGGACTGTGGTGTGTTCTGGCCCCACCGTGACACTCACTTTTGGAAGCGGAACTTCCCAAAGTCAAAGCTGGTCGTCTTTACAGATGTTACAGGATGTTAGCGAGGACCTCTCACACAGCAGCACTGAGGCCCAAAACACACTCCCGTGTCCCGTGGTAAAGAGCCACGTCCAGCCGCATTTGTCGCCTCCACGCCGATACACACGGCAGCAGCAAATGAATTGCCTTATGCAAGGCTGAAGCTACTCCTGGGAGGCGTAGGGACAGGTTTGTGCAGTAAAATCTCCCCATGGTTGGGAATCGAACCCAGGTGGTCCGGATCGTAAACGCATTTCCTGAACTTGCGGCGTGGCAGCCGAGTGAAAGGGGCTCCTCCTCCTGCCTGGACTGTTCAAGATTCGCGACTGCGATTTTTTTATGAAGGGGGCGGGCGGAACGAATGGAGATGGGGGGTGGGGAGACGGCTGGGTTTATGAGTGGGGGAGGGAGGCAATGTGGTCGGGAAAGTGGGAGTGGGTCTTGAGCCTTTGTCCCAACAGCGAATTGGCAGGGCAGCAGGGCCCATGATTATTGCTTTGCTGGCTCAAATACTGTACCGGTGGCCGCTTGTGTGTATATATATTAAACTATACTTAAGGGAACTTTTCCCATAGTTTCCAATCGAAAGAAATATGTTTGTAATCACGGACTGCATTGCTACGTGTGATGGCGGGTTTTGAAAGTTGTACTAGAAGCAAACGCGTCTTGGCGAAGTGCGTGTCGTGATGTGCCTTGCAGAGTTTTGCGCGTGCGTTGCTCTACGCCGCTTCGTGCATTCACATCCTGGATGAGATTCACGTGTTTGGCAAAAAGTAACTTTTTTTTACGGAAACGTGGCCCCACGACCAGGTTGGCCAAATCGGCAAAGCGACGAGTTTCTCAGCCGTTTCGCAAATGTGTTAATCTTGCCCCTATTATGATGTAACACTGTTGATCTTAGCGCCTAAATGTGTAAGCAGAAAACTTGCGCAAAGCGTGCGATTACAGTCGTAGTCTGTGGCGCTATGGCTCGTGGTGCGTGTGCTCACTGTCGCTGCTGCAGTTGCTGCACATCGACGATGATAAGTTGTCTATGTGGGGGGGGGGGGGGGAGACGGAAAAAGCGATGACCCATTTCTAATGCGTGCGTAGATGGTTGTTTACGGTATAACGTAGTACAGTCCGTAACTTGGAAGCGGTAACTCGTGGCCAAAATAGTTTCAATTTAACACGTCCGTGTGACCCACCCCCCTCCACCCTGGGTACAGTAGTTGTACTGCGTAAAACTGCGGCTGGTGAATGGTGTTATTGTCGGGCGTATACATGAGATTAAGGTCGTGTTTAATTTGTCGCTAATTCCCCCTATTGGAGTTCAACTTCGCGGCCTAAAACCTCGCGAATTCCACTTGATTATAGGGAGTTGTATTTCCTTCCGGGCAGGGCCCGTATATTATTCGGCGTTTTCTTACCCCTAGTGTGATAGTGCGCACATTTAAACAATACACGGAACACAGGATTGATTAGGGAACACACGCAAATGGAACATCCTGACTTAAAAAAAACTTAGCTCGGGCAAGACACGATATCGCGAGATGGTATGGACGATGGGTTAAAACTCGTTGCGGCTTATGGAAATAACTCGTCGGAGTGGACGGAGAATGAGCTTGGAGATCAGTTCGCGTGCGAGAAATTATGTTGATTGTGACATCGCCGTGACCTTGAGGGGTGGGCAACAATAGTTCATCTCACGACGATGGTGTGTACAGTCTGGACCGCGGGTTCCATCGCGATAAGTTCCGAAAACGGTGGTGCGTGGGACGATGGGATGAAGGGTAAACGTCTCTTAACCGGGAGTATTAACCGGCCAATATCTGTCAAGTTTGCACCGTGCCCTTGTTAATGATTGTTTGGCGACCCTGCCCGTGGATAAAGTGCTTCGTTAATGAGTTACCCCTCCCCCCCCTTCGCTGTTTGAGCACTGATTGATGCGATACACGAGCGCGACTTTCCGTTGTGACCTCTTTCACCCCAGTGGCGAGTCGAAGGGAAAACGCGGAGAGGCTTGGGTAGAGTGGGGGGGGTTCAAGCTCCCCTAATGAACACCAGTGCCCCCTCCCCCAAACCCAGCCACTGTCAGTCACCTTCAATGCAGAGTCGGCTACTGGGACTGGGGAGGAAGGCACTGGGGTTCAAGTGAGCGACGTCTGACGCGGACAATGTCACCCGCAGGATTGTTACGATGGTGACTTTGATGGGTACCCCCACCCCTAATATGACACGGCGGGCGTCTCCCCCGCGAAGGGGTTTCCCCTCGTTTACGGTGTTCTTGCTTCAATCCTGATTACTCGGAATTCCGGCAAGCTGCTCAAGGGCGAAAATGCGTGAGAGAGAGAGA
>JAAXLI020003808.1:0-10225 GCA_014621495.2 Entosphenus tridentatus | reverse complement strand
GCCTCAGGGCGCATTCGACGTCGTTGAAAGTGGCTCCATACATTGCCTGGGCAAAGGTAAATCTGAATAGGCACGTATTTTAGCGTGACCCTGGTAGACTGGGTGTATGTATACAGCAAAACTCTCTGTCTCTCTCTATCCACGAGGGGTTACCTTCTTGAGAACACTCGTGAGTGCAGAATTGGCGGATGCAGAAACCTCGGTTCCAATGGGGAAAAATGTGGGTCATGTGCCTTGGTACGAGTGGATATTGGAACGGCGGAGTGGTAAATGTTTAGTAACGGTGATAACAGTTAATGTGAAATCTTCTATTATGAAAGCCCAGCATTCTGTGTGTCCGTTTCACCGTTTCTCTGTCAACTAAATGATGAGAGCCTTTCAGAAGGTCCGAATCTACAAGTTATAGAAAGTGGACCCCCCCCCCCCCAGCACAGATGTGGGGGTAAAAAGTTGATCAAAGAGGATTCCAAAAATTGTCGACCCCCACCCCCCAATAAAGAAATGTCTTTTGTAGGCACCTTAAACCCCCCCATAATACAATATAGTCAGGAGTATCTACTGACTTATTGTAGTATCTGCTTACTCTATTGTATGTAGGGTGTGTCGGTATATATGCCGAAACACCCTACATACAATGGGGGTAGGGGCGGGGGGGAGAGGAAGTGGACATCAGTGGGGGTGACGGGCGAGGTGCTGAGAATCCCACCACAGGAGATAGAATTCTAGTACATCATAAAGAACAATGTGCATAACCCAACTAATAGTAGCTACTCCATATTCCCAGATTAACATGGTCCATTGTAACATATACGCCGACTATACCCACCCTCTGGTCTTGGCACCTGATAGGCTCACAGTGATGACGTTACATTCAGTCCTCTAAGACAGGAAGCAGAGAAGACTTATTCACTTCCCCCGATTGCATTTGCAGACTTTTTAATGGACCTCACAGTCGACTCGTCTGTACCACGGTGGCAGGGAGATGTTAACTAGCTCGCCTGGTATGCAGGAGGTCGTGGGTTAGATTCCGACCCTGACGACTGCTGTACATTTGGACTTTGCTTGTCTCTTTGTCGTGGTAGCATGGATTTTTCTTCAGCTGCTCCACATTTAGAATGAACGTCACACATTTAGAGTATTGTGGGCCTCGGTGGGTCTGTATGCGTCTCTATGAGTGTGTGTATCTGTGGTTCTCTCTGTAGGTCCCTGTGGGTCTCTATGGGTCTATAGAAACGTGCGTTTAGATTATTTGGCTGCTGCTATACATTAGCACGTGATGACAATTAACTTCGTTTGAGCTATAATTTGTGATTACCAGGTAGCTTTTGAAAACATTTTATTACATAGCTCAGTAATTTAAAAGTGATATCCGGTTACGGCATTGTGTTTGACCTCTGGGTCTCAATGCCGTGGCTGTTTTTAACTTTTTTTCTCACAGTTTTAGGGAAGTGACATTTTGCAAAGGCAACTTTTTTCTAATATTAATTAATCCAACAAAAGACACTTCCGCTTTTTGGGTTTGAACTCACGAACCGTGAAATCCAAGTGGCGCTGAATATCACTGGCATCCCTCATCTCTGTTTCTGTACGTATGCCTGTTGAACTTCTTTCGCACCCTACATTGCCAACTGTGCTAATTAGATGTGTGGGGAAATAACAACAAACTCATCACGACAACAACAACAACAAGCAGCTCTATAAAGTAAATTCGTTTATCAATGTAGATAATTTAGAAGGGTACAGTCTCGATTGGCTTCCTAATACCGGAACAGAAGCGTGTTCCAGGCGGGCTGCAGAAGTGCATCTGAAAGCGCCGCGCGATGCGCTGACCATCTGTGTTCCATGTCTAGTCAAAAGTGTAGTGTATAGCGTAGTGTATTGTAGTGCATAGTGTAGTGTATAGTATTGTAGTGTGTAATAGTGTAGTGTATAGTAGTGTAGTGTAGAGTATTGTAGTGTGTAATAGTGTAGTGTATAGTAGCGTAGTGTATAGTGTGTATAGTAGTGTTGTTTAAAGCATAGTGTATTATAAGAATTTGTACCCTTTTTTCTGGCAACAAAACAGGTGTTAAGATGTTTAAACACCAAAGTGTAACCTTTTGCAAGTATTCATGTCCGCATTGACCACAGAGACTTGTGGTGAAAATACAAAAAAAACATGATCTGACAATATATGCATTGTGTTTGAAACTAATTGGTCGACACCTGAGACAGCTTTCTATAGAGCCTAGTCTCAAATAGTGTTAGACCAGGGGACGCCAAAAGGCAAACAGCACAATAACAATGCAATATCAAGACAATGAGAGCTCGGATGAGCAGCTACATCATGGGACCTCCTTTGCCAGTGTCAAAATATAAGAATAGGATTTTACCCTTGTTTATGACAACAAAACAGGTGTTAAGATGTTAAAACACCAAACTGAAACCTTTTGCAAGGAATCATGACTGCATTAACTACAGATACTTGTGGTGGAAAAAAAAGACATGCTCTGACAGTATATGGGTAGTGGGTAAAAATGGAAGGAGGCTTCTCTGGAGGAAATACGTTTATTATTCAATTAGCGGTAAATACCCGGCGTTGCCCGGGCGAAAAAGGAAGACACAAATTGACTTACACGTAGACATCGATCCACACACATAGAAACACATCGACTTACACGCACACACACACATATGGTTAAATCCAGGATGGATCGTTAGCAGGCCAGCCTAAATGTTTCCAACCGGCGAAGATGCTCCATTAGGGGGGTCCACGTTTCGCAAGCGTAGAGAAGGGATGGAATGACTGTGGCCGAGAAGACCTGGAGCTTAATGCGGAGGGAGAGACCAGGTAGCTTCCACACAGCGTAACGCAGCCAATGAAAATATAATGGCACTCGACTGATTTGGAGTGAGACCTCTGCTGTTAAACCGGAGCCTGTCATGAGCACACTGGGCAGGAATGGCAATCTCTCCAATCTCTCCACAACTGTGGCATCAGCAATTGTGAGTTGTGGGGGTGGATTGTCCGATGGTACAAAATACCCAGGCAGGTGCTTCGTTTTGGTGAGGCTGATGGTAAGGCCCCACCTCTTAGTGGCACCCTCCAGTCTCAGCAGCAGTGTCTCCAACTCCTCCTCTGAATGAGCAGCTATTACCAAATCATTGGCATACATAACGTGGTTGACCAATAGGGAGCCATCCCTTGATCACACCCGGGCATCGATCAGCCTCCCATTATATCTCTACCAAATGGAAATTCCTCCGGTACAGCTATTGAAGGCTTCACGAACTACGCGGTCAAAATAGATGCTAAATAATGTGGGAGCCAGAGGACATCCCTGCCGCACCCCAAGGTGTACAGGGAAAGGCTCTGTCTCCCGGCCACGTAGTTTTACCAGGGCCCACTCACCATCATGAAGGTCCTTAATGATCGTGAGAAGAGGGTCAGGGACTCCGAAAGCACGAAAAACAACCCAGAGCCCAGGCCTACTGATGGTATTATAGGCCTTGACCAGGTCAATAAAGCAGAGATATCGGGCTTGTTGTAATCCCCTACATTTCTGCTGTAGCAGACGGATAGAAAATATGGCTTCTGTGCAGGACCATCCTTTCCTGAAACCGCATTGGGGCTCCGGAAGCCCCTCCTCAGCGTGCCTAGCAAGGCGATGTTGAATAATCCTTGCCACGACCTTTCCCGGCACACTGATGAGTAAGATGCCCCTGTAGTTGTTACAGTCTGTGCGGTCCCCCTTATTAAAAAGGGGGACCACCAGGGCATCCTTTCAATCCTGCGGAACCTGTCCATTGGTCCAGACTGTTGTTATGATGTCATGTAGGGCAGTCTGTGCACAAACACCACCCTCCCTGAGCATATCGCTTGGGAGATCAACTCTGCCCGGTGCCGTTCCTGGTCTCAGACTCCAGATCGCCTTCAGTACTTCCTCAACAGATGGCACCTCAGCCAGCCACTCACAGGGGGTGACCTCTTCCAATATTTGAGGCACCGCAGCCTCAGCAGGGTTATCCCCACTTTGTGCCATGATGTTTTGCTGGCTGAGGGATTTCCCCTCCCCCAAGACCTCACAGAAATGCTCAGCAAATCTGCAAACCTGTTCCTGGGGGTCGGAGATTGGATCACCGTTTTTTCCCCTAATGATGGTAATAGGTGTGGCGCTGCAGGTTACTTTTTTGATGGAATTAAATAGTGACTTGTGATCGCGGGCCACTGAGGCAGACTCTATCTCCTCAGCAACCCGCGACCACCACCCATCCCTGCAGCGCCTTACGGCTCTCCGAACCTCTGAGCAAAGGCTGCGGTAAACCTCCTCATTCTCTGATGTGGGATGTTGTAGCCGATGAGAGTGAGCCTGTCGCTTTTTCTCAACTAACCTGAGCACCTCCTCTGTCAGCCAGGGTTTCTGGGGAGGTCTGGACCGCGTACCCAAAGCAGCCATTGCCGCTACATGAGTCACAGTCCTAAACCTCGTCCATTTACTCTCGACATCAGGAGGAGTGGGGGACGATGCCAACCCCAGCTGCAAGCGATGCTGAAATTCTCGCTTGCAACTTTCATCAGCTAACTGAGACCAGGCCACTTTAGTTTGGAATGGGGTCCTGGGTGTACACCCACCACCGGAGTGGAAGAATGGCAGGCGCATCTTACTGATGACTAGACGATGGTCAGAGGGCAGATCAGCTCCACGGTAGGTCCTGGTGTCAAGGACATAGACTCGCATCCACTAGTCCATCACTATGTAGTCCAGCAGATGTTCTTGCTTGGAGCCGGCATGCGTCCATGATGTTGTGTGGATGTGCCGATGCCGGAAGAGCGTGTTGGTAATTACTAGCCCATGGGCTGCACAAAAATCTAGCAGCCTCCTTCCGTTGTTATTGAGCTGATCTGGCCCATGCCTTCCAATCACTCCAGACCAGGTGCCAGCATCATGACCAACTCGGGCATTGAAGTCACCCAACAAAATGACTCTGTCCCGAGTGGCCACTTTAGCCAGCACCTGTGACAGGAGGTCATAGAAGGCATCTGACTCATCGGCTTTGCCTGCATCCCTCCACGGATGTTCGTCTTCGGTGGGGGCATAAGTAACCACGACCACCACTCCTCACCTCCGGTTGATGGGAAGGCGAGCCCAAAGTATCCTGGGGCTTACAGCTTCCCACACCTCACCGCCACGCTCCCACACCCCCTTCATTCTTTTGTTCAAAAGAAGAACCATACCCTGTTGTTTGGCAGTCTCCTGCCCCGAGTAGAGGACTGTCCACCCCTCATGGTGGCAGGAGCCAGAACCGTTCCACCGGACCTCCTGAATGCCACAGAGATCCAGGCGGTACCGGTCCAGCTCCCGACAAAGGAGTGGCAGCCTCTCCTCTGCAGTGAGCGTTCGAACATTCCACGTGGCCATCTGTAATGGCTTTTCGTTGTTCCTTACACACATACATACATAGAGTGACACACACATTGCCGTACACACACATAACATGTGGCCTATCACACATAGACATCGACTTGAGATATACACACATGGAGTTACACACACATATATGGATGTACACACATACAGCGACACACACACACACATACACACAGACTCACACACAGTGATACGTGAACTAACACACACATTGAAGTAAACACACATATGTACTTACACACACACATATGGACTAAGACACACATACATGGACTTACACACACACAGTGACTGATACGCACACAAATGGACTGACACACACACTTGGACTGACACACACACACATAAACACTTTGACGTACACACACACATGGGGCGTTGTCCGTTCGAAAAAGACAGACACACACATGGAGTTAAAGACACGCATGGCTCTACACGCACACACATATGGACTAAAAGACACACATGGACGGGCATAGCAATCCTCGATAATGGCACAGCTATCAGTATGGCAGTACTGCATATGAGGAAATAGCGTGACGTGAGCGATGAAAACAATAGAAATGTATTGAAGAAATAATCAGAAATCACAGACTGGCAGTAGATCGTGGCAGCGTCATAAAAGCGCAGCAAAAAAAAAGGGAAAATTGAGCAACGTTAAAATGTGCAGTAGGTTCCAGGACACTTTTGACGATGTAGTTGGAGGCACACTTATTTATTAAACACCAAGCACATAACAGGCCGAGATGTACTGCACTCAAAGGGGTATCGGCCCCTTCACCCGTCTAACTAGGAGATCAACAACCTATGTCACAGCTAGCCTACTCCTAGGTCCTCCACTACTGGGCTAGGGGAAGCTAGCTAACTCAGCCCTGGTTAAGCTGAGATTCCGGCACCCTGAGTCCCCAGACCGGCTCTTATAAGAGCATCGGCTCTGGGCTCTTGGGGCCACGCCGCTGGCTTGCCCTGGTCGGTCCTTAGAAGGACAGCGATCCAGGGGAGCCCCAGGGCCTATCTAGCAGGTCTTCTTTCTTCGCTGGTTAAGCTGAACACACTAACTCCCGAGTCCTCCGTCTCCCCGCCTTTTATAGCAACTCCCCCCTGAGGGGTGGGGCCGTGGGGGATCCCAGCTCCGTGTTAGCCCCCCAGGCTAAACGGTGCGGACGTGGATGTAAGCACCTCTCGGCGTACGGCCATGACCACGCCCAGTGTGTTTGTTTCCCATTCGTAACAGCTCTACATCACCCCCCCCCTCCCGCACAGCCCGCAGCCGTCCCGGCTGCAACAAAATCACAATAAAGATGATTTCCCCAAATCCGTGTGTGTCTCGCGTAATTACAACACTACAGTAACAACAACAACAGAGAAAAATAATCCGCGTGTGCCTCGCGTAATTACAACACAACAATAACAACAACAACAAAAAAAAATAATCCCCCGCCCCCCCCCCCCCCCCCTGAATAAATACCCCAGCCCATAAAAAAGACCCCCACATATATATACAATTCCGCGACTCCCCCGCAAGGACCGCACAAACGGCCGATATCACAAAAGTCTGCGCATTTTAGCGCGCGTTCTTGCAGCGGGACCGTCATAAGGGGCAACCCCGGTTGGCCCAGTGGTGGGAGTCAACAGTCCGGGTGCGAGAGTGTCTGGCTTCGCTGCTGATCGACCCCCGACCCCCCCTGGAGGGGTCGTCGGTCGCGGGCACGTCAATCCGGGTGCACCTGGAGGTGGAACAGTCAGTGGCAGGTTAGGCGAAAGCAGCGAAGTCGGACTCCGGGAGTCGGTGGACTCCTCACATGTTTGGCCACGCGTGTGTGTGTTAGGAACATGGGGCGCAACGAACGGTTTCAACCTGGAGGGGTGCACGAACCACCGACGCTTCCCCCATAGGATACGCACACATTGTGGCCACAAGACCTGCACCACTTCCACAGGCCCCCGCCACGGCCGCACCAGCTTAGACGAGGTCGCCAGTGGTACTTGGGGACAGTGCAACCACGCCTTGTCACCCGGTTTCCACTGGAGTACATGTGCCCGACCCAGCCTGAGCCTCTCATTCGCCCTTTGGCGGAGTTCCGAATTCTGGATGGCCGCCTCCCGCGCCTCCGTAAATTTAGCGATGTTGAACCTGACGTGGTCGGTCAATTTAGATTTAGCATGCGGCGTGGAGATCTGCAGCTGAGTCGCGACAGGCGGGTTAGCCTCACGGCCATACATTAGGAAAAAGGGCGAAAATCCGGTCGCCGCATGAGGAGCCATCCTGTATGCTGCCAAAACCCCCGGAATGTGAAGGTCCCAATCGGTCTGGGATTCAGACCTGTTGGAACAGCATGGACGTGATAGTCCGATGCAGGTGCTCCACCATCCCGTCAGTTTGCGGATGATATGAGGAGGTACGAATTTTTTTCGTTCCCAGGAGCTCACATACTTCGCTGAGAAGTTAACCTGAAAAATGTTTACCCTGGTCGGTCAGCAGCCGCTCCGGAGCACCTTTGTCGAGGACGTAGCCCTGGACAAAGGCCTCCATGATGGCTGTTGCCGACTGGTTGGTGAGGGGCCAGGCCATAGGCCATCGCGTAAAATATTCTACCCCGGTTAATAGGTATTTATTTCTCCTAGGTGTGGCGGGGAATGGGCCCAAAATATCAAGTGCTATGAGCTCGTTAACCCGGGAAATTGTGATAGACTGTAATGGTGGGTTAGACCCCCGCGCTGGTTGCTTCCGTTGCGCGCACTGAGCACATGACCCTAAGAGATCATCCACGTCCCTTGCCATGCCCGGCCAAGAAAAATCCAGCTGGAGCATGGCAAGGGTTTTGTGAGTCCCCAGGTGAAGGAGTCGCTCGTGCGCAGCCCACACCACTCTACCCCTCAATGCGGAAGGCACCACCAGCCGGTGGCAGCGGGATCTCCCATCCCAATGCATCAACAGACCTTGAAATAACCCCCATGAGTCGATGTTTCCCCCCCCCCCCCCGACCAACTCCCCCGATGCGACGGCGCAAAGCGAGGAGGGAGGTGTCCTCCATTTGGAGGCGCCCCCACTCCTCAACAGACAACCCCAGCAAGGAATCCCTCCCTTCTTGCTCGATAGGACCCGCAATCGAAGGCGCCTCAGAGGCGGCCGCAAAGACCGAATCAACAATAGCATTCAGAGGTCTGCAACGCCCCGAACCCAGGAGGCAAGCGCACTCGGAGGTGGGCAGCAACCACGACAGAGCATTTGCGTTCGTGTGACAAATGCCCTTACGATAAGTCGTTTCAAAATCGAAATCCTGTAGAATCTCCAACCATCGAGACAATTGTCCCGATGGCTGTTGAACCTGCAAGGCGTACTGCAGCGCCGCATTATCTGTGCGGACGGTGAAATGTTGTCCGTACAGATATGGGCGATATTGCTGGATGAAATAAACGATTGCCAATAGTTCCCGATGGGTAACACAGTACCTTTGTTCCGCCGGAGACAACACCCGACTGCCGTACGCAACCACGTGCTCTACGCCCCCAACAACCTGCGAAAGCACGCCCCCAATGCCCGTGTTGCTTGCGTCTGTATCGAGCAAGACGGGTTTTGTAAAGTCGGGGTAACTCAATGGCGGAGCCCCCACTAGGGCGTCCTGGAGGGAGCGGAAAGCAGCCTCCTCCTCCTGACCCCAATGAAACTTGACCCCCTTGGATGTCAAGGCATGTAAGGGTTTTGTAATTGTAGTGAAATCAGCGACAAACCGTCGGTAATATGACACGAATCCAATGAAACTCCTGACCTCCCCCACCGAGGTGGGAGTCGGCCAGGAGCTAACACATTTCGTTTTGGCGGGATCTGTGGCAATACCTGAACGTCCGACAATGTGACCCAAATACCGTACCGATTCGCGGGGCAAATTACACTTCTGGGGCTTGAATTTCAAATTAGCAGCCCGCATTTTGAGAAAAACGGCACGCAACCTCTGGAGGTGTTCATCGAATTTTTTACTAAAGACGATGACATCGTCTAAGTAAATCAAGCATGAATCCCATTGAAACCCAGCCAGGACCAATTCTATTAATCGCTGAAAAGTTGCCGGCGCTGAATGTAATCTCATCGGCAAGTGGTTAAATTGGAAAAGGCCGTGCGGCTTACGGAAAGCAGTTTTCGGTTTAGATTCCTCATGTAGAGGGAGCTGCCAGAACCCGGACAATAAATCCAATGTGGAGAAGAACCGCGCCCCCACCAGGGCATCAAGCGATTCATCCATCCGAGGAAGCGGGTATGCGTTGGCTACAAAAATCTTGTTCAGTCAACGAAATTCGACACAAAAGCGCAATGAGTCGTCGTGCTTTTTAACTAAGACGATCGGCGCACCCCAAGGGCTAGTAGAAGGGGAAATAATATCCGCAGCTAGCATGTCATCTACGGCCGATTTGACATGATCCTTTTCGGCGGGACTCAACCGAAAAGGATTTTGGCGGATTGGCGCGCTGTCACCCGTGTCAATATGGTGTCGTAGCAGTTTAGTGCACCCAATTTCGTATTTGTTTTGACTAAAAACGTCGGAAAACTCGCGTAGGAGGATTCGAAGCCTCTCACGCTGTGAGTCGGACCGGTCCGACGATCCCGCACAAAGTGCATCCAGCCACCCCTCATCACGGTCCGAGCAGTGTTCACCTGATCTGACCAATGAGCGGTTCCTCACAGGGTACCGGCGTCGCATGCGCAAGCACGGTCCCTTGAGGAACCACAACCGTTCGCGATCCCACATTGAGGACCGCACCTTTACATCATCCGCACCTAGTTTACACAACAAAGGCTCATTCCTAACAGCGTGCTTCAG
>JAAXLI020003804.1:0-10229 GCA_014621495.2 Entosphenus tridentatus | reverse complement strand
TTTTATTATTTTATTACTTCTCTTCTACGTGACTTTACCGAAAGAACCAAGAAGATGAATCCCTGCAGTCACGAAAGCTTTAAATCGAAACATAATGGATTTCTTGGCAACAGACAAACCAAAACGTGCTTCTTCAGAGTGGTATATGGGAAGTTGACAAATAACTTTTAATACTTTTCCTGTTGAATTATTTCCCCTTTTAAAAAAAAAAGTGACACTCACGAGTTTATACTTTCACACACACGACCTCGCCAAAGTATACTTCGGGTGATATATTAGATGTACACTTTTATTTATTTATTCAAAGCAGATATTAAAGAGTAAAGGCCGTGCCAGTCGCATGCATGTCTGCACATTGCGGCCACGGACGAGCCCCGGCATGCATGGTACGTGTCAACAGTCATCACTACGATGACGCCTATCCCACAAAGATAAAGATCCCCCATATAGCCTTAACAGACTGTAGGGGCAAGTGCTGTTAGCGAGCACCTATGAAGGCCGCAACGGTACACGAGGGGGTGGGTGGCCAGTACCACGCCCGACCGCCTTTGTCTCCCTAGTGGTGATATTTACACACCACACCAGGTACTCATTTGAGGCTGAGTCGACCTAGGGGAGGCCCGGGACCGGTTCAGATAATCGTCTCTGGTGTTGGTCGTGAGCGGGAATCGAACTCGGGTCGCCGGGTTCATAGCGCAGCGCGCTAACCGCTACACTATCGCTCCCCACTATCCCACACACACTGACACACAGACAAAGGTCCCCCGTACAGCCTTAAAAGTTTTGGGGCAAGTGCTGTTAGCGAGCAGCACCTTTGAATGCCGGCACTGGCACACGAGGGGGTGGGTGACCAGAAATACGCCCGACTGCCTTCGTCTTTCCGGTGGTGTTGTTTACGCACCGCACCAGGTACTCATTTGAGGCCTGGTCGACCTAGGGGAGGACTAAAACCGGTTCAGATAATCGTCACTGGTGTTGGCCGTGAGCGGGAATTTAACTCTGGTCGCTGAATTCATAGGGCAGCATGCTAGCCGCTACTACAATCGCTCCCCACATGCAAACACGGGGATATCGGAGTGCTTCATTTGTTGCGCCATAACGAAACAGTGACGTGAGCACTTATATTGTGGGGCTAGATCAAGGAAAATGCTTGCAACGCCTACGCCAACCAAAATAGCATCCTGACGGCCAAGCTTTGCGCCACTTGGTGAACACGGGACGATGACAATTTCTTTTTTTTACTGGAGGATACGAGTGGAACGAGATAATGTTCTTGGCATGGAGCACAGTCTGCAATTGGGGCCGTTTTTAAGTGGCCACTACCGTGTAAATTCACCGCCATGGCAATACGTACAATGGGTTTCATTTGTCAAGATGATCAATTGTAAACAATCATAATTTAAATGTAAAAAAGCACCCTACTACAATCGTTCTCAGGGCGATTTGTGTCGGTGGTCTCAGTGGTCTCGGTGACAGCAACAACAAAAACTTCACAAGGCGGCACTCTTCAAGAACCGCGAGAAGAAGTGTGAAATCGTGGTTGGAAACGGTGCCGAAATGATGAGGCTTTTATAATAGAGCAGTGCGTTGAACACCCCTGCACAATATGACGGGGCAGATATCACTGGTCAATACACTTTTTCTGGCATAAGGTATTCCAACTGTTTTAAGGTAATTTTGGGGTGCTGATTCCAAATCTGGCATCAGTTTTTGTCTATCACATCAGGTTTTTGAGATATCAAATATTGCATTTTCAATAAAAACTACAGAAGAAAAATATTAAATAAATGTGGATATCTACATAAAATGATATTATAAACACACTATCCTAAAACTACAGCACCATATTTTAACACTAAAGCAGTCACTGACTCGCAACAACTTGCAATCATAAGTGACAGAGTTAATTTCGGGTAAAATCAATGAAAATGGGGTATGACGATAGCATAAAAATGAGATGTGATAGAGCAAATCTGAAATCAGATTTGGAATCGGCACCCTGAAATTAGTCTAGAACAGCTGCAAAAGTCCAGGCCAGAATTTTGTTGTTGTTGTTGTTGTTGACCAGTGTATTAGACCAAATCCTGGCCACAGCTGATGCCACTGACGAAGTGATATGAACCAGTCTTGGACCCCCCCCTCCCCCACACAACTTCACCAGTGTGGTAAAGTATGGTTAAAGAAAAAAAACCACGCATCTAAAAGGTGATGGAAAAGCTTTTAAAACAGTGGGTTTTTAAGGGTTGTACATAACACAAATATTATTTTTTTTTACAAAAATCGATCCAGAGGCCGTGACGGAGCAATGATTTCAATTTCAGGCCAAATCACCGTCGAGGCAAAGTTATCATCAGTCACGAAATGCTGGCGCTTTTGGCGTAATAACTACGAATAGATTCAAACCAACCCTTCGCTCACGGTACAAGGTGCCTGCTACAAATGGTTTCTGAATTTATGTAAATTTATTCAAACCATAGGCTTGGGCTAAACAGAGGCAACACAACCACATGCACACACACACAATCAATGATAAACAATGCAAACAAAGATTAAAAGCGCGACAAACAATCCGAGTCTTGAATCGCAATAGTGAATCATGCCACGATGAAGTTGGGAAATAATCTTTGGACAATTTCGCTGTCCATTTTTGTCAGCCGTACTACGCTCAACTGTAATTACCAACCCTTGAGACAAATTGAAATACATCTTTTACGATTACCGTTGCAGCCCTTTACAAATCCACTGCTGGTTCAAGACCCCCCTATTCCCCACACTGCATCAGTCACGACGGTTGTTTTGGCCACACTTTTCAACCCACGCTGGTCAGCGTCTGGGTTTGCTAGAAAAAGGAACCCAGGTCCGGTTCAGAGCTCTCCCTTTTACCGACGCGATCCGTGACTGGGACTCAAAAACTCGGTGAAGCTGGGTTCACCAATGCCCCACCTATAATGATATAATCAGCCCATTCACCAGGCACCAGCACCACTCGCTTAAAAAAAAAAGCACAGTAACGTATCAATTTACAGTACTTCAAAAAAGGGCCCTTCTCGGTATGGCAACAAGAACTGCAGAGGAGTACCACCCCTTCAGGTCTGACAAGTTTGGCTCAATCCCGACGGCGTGCTCAGGCTCGACTGCGGGCGCGACCCCACCGTGTACTCGTGTTCTCAGTGACAAGTGCCAGGGTTTCGCCGGCGTCCCAGTTTACTGCAAGCTCGGCTGCCACCCCCGTGTCAAGTCGGTGTCAGGAATTGCTTACGACGTGCAAAACCGGGCGCGGACCTTTTTTTGTGTTGTAATGGAGATTCTTCACGTTCTGCAAGCACGCTCTGATTTAACGACGCGACGAGTGACATCCATTCGTAATATTAAGTGACAATTGGAAAGGGAGTATATCAAGTTTTTTGTTGTTGTTACTCCCGAGTTACACTCTCTACGTAAAAAATAATAATATGTGACCGACAGTGAACGGATGTTGGGAGTCAATTCAACAGAGACTCTAAAACATAAGCAGATATCAACCCGGGTTGGACTACACGCACAACCGCTCTGGAAAGAGCAGCGGCTAAGAAGACGATGTTTCTCCCTCTGCTGATAATTTTTAGCCACCGCTACCAAGCAGGGCACTGGCAATTGGACACGCAGTAAATGCGAGTGGAAACGACCAGCTTTTGGGCCTTTCTTTCCTCCCACGGGATTCTCACTTCCGCCGTCATCTCTGCCACCAATTCCCCGGTTAATGTCGCACGGGGGGGCCCGGTGTGTGCAGGTGTGTGCAGGTGTGTGCAGGTGTGTGCAGGTGTGTGCAGGTTAAGCAACGACACGGGAGCGACCGCTGCGAGCGGCAGCGTAAGCGCCGTGTCCACGGGGCGAACAGCGGCTTAACCCGAGGCTTAGCAGGGGAAATGCTACCCATGCAGCCCGATAGACGCTGGCTAACTGCAGCCCCTGAGCCGATTAAACAACCGGAAATAATCTGGGAGTGGCGTGGAGAGCGGCGGGGCAGCGACGTGGCGGATGGCGCCGCTGCGCTGCGAAATCGGTGACCGGAGTTCGATTTCCGACATCGGCTACCGTCAGTGGGCGAGTTATACAGGAAACAGTCGTGGGTAACCCCCCCCACCACCCCCCTATAACCATCCCCCCCCCCTCCATCCCCCGGTTTCACCAAATCCACACACGACCGAGTGTGGTGAGGTATGAGCACGGTTGAGAAATAAGTTCAATATACAGAACTCGGTTTGGCTACGTATGGTGCGAAAGAAGTTCAACATACATAGAAAACGACGCCCATGACCGACACGCACTGGAGAAGTCCTTCATCCATCAGCCGATTAGCGAAGGGCTGTTTTGGTTGCTATTATTCGTTGTTATCGCGAGCTAACCACTCGCAGAATCCACGCATCGTTACTCCTACCTAATTTTACCTTCAAGAGGGAATGGGGTCCAGGACCGATGAAGTAACTTGTCACTGATGCGAGCCGTGGACAGCCGCCTCTTACCGGTGTGGTGAGGTATGGTCAAAACAACTCCCGTGATCAATACGGTGCGGTCAGACTCGCCATCCAGCAATGGGGATTTGGCAAAAAAAAAGGGGATGTAAATTCATCTTGGTTCTTTCGGTAAAGTCACGTAGAAGAGAAATAATAAAATAATAAAACATAATAAAATACAATAATATATTTATTAGAAGGGAAAGAATCAAATAATAAAACATAATAAAATACAATATTATATTTATTATTTTTATTACTTTATTATTTCCCTTCTACGTGACTTTACCGAAAGAACCAAGAAGATGAATCCCTGCAGTCACGAAAGCTTTAAATCGGGATGTACATTTTTCATACATTTTTATTAATTTTATCATTACGAAATTGGACGGTATCTGCCAAAGCACAACCCACCCATCTGTGCCAGCCACGTGCGAAATTGCGAGGGAGGGCCCCCGAAATTGAGGGGTGGCGGCCGAGTGATCCCCCGGGGAGGGAATGACGACTCGATGCGGTTTTCCTTGCAAGTGGAGCCAGCGTGCACCTTGGCGTGCAAGACCCACGTGTTTTTCATGGGCAGCGTCGCGCAACACCGGAGGGTGCACGCAAGTACGACTTTCGCACAGAACGAGCGACCATCCAAAGCCATTCACGATTTCCAAATTTAAATTCGGTACTCTAAAACAAAGACGGTGTTAACTCTCTCTCTCTCTACACGCTGCATGTGCTGTATATCAGAATCAGAATATTTAACACTGAAGAATCCGATGAACTATCTATGAAACGTGTCAAAAACTATACAGCTGTAGAGGCCGTTTAAACTCACCGTCCTGTATTTATGCAAAATAATATTATTCTTTCACGGGTAACATTGATATGAACACTCTACATGTCATGTGATAAGAGATGTAGACTCTGAGTTATGTTGTGATGTTACAAGTCGATATTTGTGATGAAGCTAGTACATTTTTGCGCATGTGCATCACTGCCAACACGGAATCTTAAACTTGAATCTCAACACTGTACGAGATACCAAAATGCAACGCGACACACGCACAGCATGCGTGCGCGCTTTCAATCGGTACAAATTAACTACGACGTGGATCCGAAACGAAAGATTCTGATGCAGAAAATGAATCAAATGGTGACAATAATTTAAAGAACCGTGGAGAAATAAATGCTGGTATTTAGATTGAAAACTAAATTCTTTAAAACTGCTTTGTGTTGTTGGTTTGTTGTCCTTCCCCCGCACCTCCTACCAGCACAGTTGTCTAGGTACGGTGCGAAAGAAGTTCAACATGCATCCATTGCAACACGGCATGAGAAAGGGGAAGGGAAACTTATGACTAATAAAACGAAGGAAAATCAGAGACGTCATATTGCAATGTGTACACAGAGCTGAAAGAAGTATGTGGTAAATGGACGAGACTGTGGTGGAATGGCAGCCAAGGGAGGGGAGTCACCTCGAGGGTGATCACCGTCCAAACACAAGTGATGAGATCTACCGATACGCAGGAGATGGGATTGTGGAATCGCAGAACCATGTGGGGTAACCAATGTGGGGATATCTTCATCCACAAGTGGATAGATCATGGTTGATAATTATGTTATGGCTTGCAAACTTGACCAATTTTATTTTACCAGGTAAGGCCCACTGAGCAATATACACATAAGTTCTCATTCAGAAGTGACTTGGCCACAAATTTTAGCTCAACGTAGTGGCTTATCACGTGTAAATGGTTTCTAAAATGTGGAAGAAAAAAAAACTTTGGAGCACACGGATAAAAATCCACGCGAGCACGGAAACTTACAAATGTTCAGCGCATTTTTAGGCCGAGTTCAACAACTCCCTCTCTCTCTCTCATCCTCCCACCTTGCATTTCACTGGACCAAGAAGACTGCCTCAGAAGCCAAGCGCGTGAATTACACTACTGTACACATGGCAAGGCTACACCAGTGACATGGAAATCCCGCAGCGGCGCTGTGCATATTCAGATTTCACAACCACGAGCTAAAAGCCACCAAACGCATTCAAGGCGTGACTGTTAAAGCAACCTGACCCTGCATTTAGTGACCACTACAAAGACAAAGATCCCCCGTGTAGCCTGTACCGACTGTTGGGGTAAGTGCTGTTAGCGAGCAGCTATGAAGGCCGGAATAGCACACAAGGGAGTGGGGGTGGCCAGGACCACACCCGGCTGCCTTTGTCTCCCCAGTGGCGATGTTTATACACCCCACCAGGTAACTCATTTAAGACAGAAGAGCACCAGGACTGGTTTAGATATTCGTCACCGATGTTGGCCGTAAGCGGAAACCGAACTCGGGTCGCCGGGTTCGTAGCAGTGTGCCAACCACTACACAACCACTTCCTACAAATGACCACCAACACCCACTCATGCGCAAACACGCGTACATTTTTTACGTGATGATTCAGTAAATATTACGGAGGAGGGACGGACGGAGTTTGAGTGATGATGGGCAGGGAGGGCAGGGGCAGCAGATAGAGGGGGCAAGCTAGTAGCAGGGATGTGTGGGATGGCAGGGATGGGTAAATGCGTGACTTCATCACTCGGGATTTGCTCCTTCGTGCATAAAGGACAAATGACCCCACACCATCCGGATCCCATCTCTATGCTGCGCATGCCACGGCCAATGATGCACGCTTCATACACAGCCCTGTCCACCGATCGGGGCAGCAAATCTCTGCAATTCGACATTGGCTGCCTGTGGCATGTACAGTACTACATACCATATATTGCCATAGACTGGCAAAGAAAGATCTTTTAAATTTATTTTCGTGGGGCGAAACGTCGTGAGCGGATAAAAAAAAAACCTCGTATCATTTTTAAAATCGAGCATACACATTCAGTATATGCCTCTCATCTCACTGGCTGGGATCCGGTACAGTAATGTTTTAATGGAGACCTAGGTGTGAAGATAATTGCTTTGGACTCGGGATGCAGAGAGCCAAGACGTTCGGTCCAGATTTAGAATCTCTTTGTGAGGGAGTCGCTTGTGAGCGTAGTTACATAAGAAGAGTCAGTACAGTGTTATGCGATGGAGCACGAGTGTTTATAAAACATAGGTATGGCGGTGCCCATTGTAGATTTAAACTACGGCGAGCGTGCCAAGGCCTGATGAGAGAGGGGTGCATGACCGGGGGGGGCAGGCAGGCCAAGTGGTAGCAAAATCAACAGAGGTCCCCCCCACCCCAATATTTATTGGAGAAAAAATAAATCTCAATTATCTCATTTACACGGGATGGGAATGGGGAAGGCCTCTGGCCATCTGTGAAAAAAAGTAATTGAAGAGCTTCATAGCTCATCCGATTCCTCCTGTCTAAATAAAGATTCCGATTCAACATTACATATAGGGGGGGCCCCCCATATTTCTCTCAAAGGCGCCTGAATGTATGCAAATGTGTATACAGTACTCTGCACGTACACATAAAATGTGTTCGCTTACTGGGAAGAGTTCTGTATAATATACAGTAGTTAATGCCGTATATCTTACATGCACATACATCAATGCATCACACAAACACACGCGCATGTGTGTGTGTGACATACAGATAACCCCATTGAGCTCCGTGCAAGGGGGCGCTTATTGAGACACATTGTGAAAGAACGTGTGCTGGACACACAGTGAGTCTTACTATAAACGAATGTGTGTACCGTGTAGAAATATAATAACAATAATGGGGGAGAAAAAATATGTCTCTGCCCTTTCTCAATCCACCGTTGGAGGTCAGTTGTGGATGTTGCTTGACCATACTTCACCACGCCGGTCCGTGCCGATTGGCGTAGTGGGGGGCGAGGGCGTCCAGGACCGACCAGCCATCTCTCGCCACTGATGTTAGCCGTGAATAGCCCCCAAACCCCACCGACCACTTCACCAACTGGCACCGACCAGCGTGGAGAGGTCAACATGGAGAGGGATGGGTCAGTCAAAGAATCACCGCCACGACAGCTGACAAGACGACAAATGGCTGTAAATGAAATCGGTCACGCAATCATAAATAGTAATATGCATTGCGTGTGTATATATATACACACACACACTGCCAGGAATGTTAATGGACACAACTAAATTCAGATGAAAGGCCCCTTGAGTGTGAAATGTGGTCATTATTCACGAGCCATTTTTTGTTATTCACGTAGGCTAATAGCAACGATGAGCGTTCGCACAAGGTCTTACAAATAGCGTCCATCTATAAGATTTCAAATAAATCTACGAGCACCTTCATTCAGCAGTGAGATCGACATCACATTCCTAGAGCAAATCGCGTGTAATGAGGAGAGAGCAAGATTGCCGATTTCAATGGGCTATGCGATTATCATTAACGGCCATCTCTCTACGTACGTAGTGTGTGCGCGTTTACAATCCTGCAGTGCAAATGATAAGAGGGCCGTAACCGGCAGCAATGTGTACACATTTGCCCCGAATGCCAATCCACTGCTCGACGAGGTGTATCTCATCATGCCTCGTTAGGATCAGAGCGATTATACGACCGCAATCCATTCACCGAGCTGGTAAATTAAGTGTGGCACGCACACACACACACACACGTGTCAAAGACTTAGGAGCATGGAAGTAGCGTGCGGTATAATACAACAATGGATTTTCACCGCACTGCCCTCTGTCGACCATGGCCCTGTGGAGTTGTGGCCCAAACCACCCAAGGACTATCCCCACAGCCTCAAACCTGCCAAAGCTTCAGGAGATCTGACAAGACCGGCACACGTTCCAGAGGGATTTGCTTGTACTGGAAGTACGCATTAACAGAAACACACACACACACACATCAATGTTGTAGTGTACACACAATTCCGCCGACGTTCTTGATTCATCATTACATGCCTCCATCCATTGCCATCGTCTAGAGGACCGATACACACACTGCCACGTTACGATATAGCACACATTTCGATACAATAACCGCACCGGCTTCAACTATGTTTGTCCATACTTCACCACATTCGGTCAGTGCTGGGAGGGGGGGGGATCCGTCCGAGTGCAAGTGGCGTGCTAACCCACTGCGCCACCCGCTCCACCTCCTTGCCACCCGAGGTGCCATCAAACACATGAATGAAACACACGTACACGGCACGCGTTCCACAACATCAGCATCATCCTGAAGCCACCGGCACAATAGATTATTTATAATCGGTAGTCTGCACGTGTGCGTGTGTATATCGAGTACTGTAGGATGCGATGGAGCGAGAACGACTTCCCTGTTCGATTCCCGCTCACGGCCAACACCCAGAGGACGGCTCTCTGAGCCGGTGCCGGTCCTCCCCTAGGTCGACTCGGCCTCAAATGAGTACCTGGCACGACAAAGGCGGTCGGGCGTGGCGCTTCGCCAGTCACCGGCCTTCATAGGTGCTGCTCGCTGGCAGCACTTGCCCCGACAGGCTATACGGGGGACATTTGTCTTTGTACACAAACACACACAGCCTATAGCACATCTCCTTACACCGGAAACAAAGCATGCACTGCTACTCACTATACGACGTGTGGTGCTTCTATGCGTGTACGCATGGCACACGTGCGTTAACATTTAGTATATTGTGCACACACACTCATACGTGATGTGTGCAGACACACACACACTCATACGTGATGTGTGCAGACACACACACTCATACGTGATGTGTGCAGACACACACACACACACACACTCATACGTGATGTGTGCAGACACACACACACACACACTCATACGTGATGTGTGCA
>JAAXLI020003798.1:0-10238 GCA_014621495.2 Entosphenus tridentatus | reverse complement strand
CACCACCACCACCACAATCACCAATCTTGCAACCACCATCTCCAACAACACCACCACCACCACAACCACCAACCACCATCTTCAACACCACCACCACAATCACCAATCTTGCAACCACCATCTCCAACAACACCACCACAATCACCAATCTTGCAACCACCATCTCCAACAACACCACCACCACAACCATCACAATCACCAACCACCATCTTCAACACCACCACCACAATCACCAATCTTGCAACCACCATCTCCAACACCACCACCACCACCACCACAATCACCAATCTTGCAACCACCATCTCCAACACCACCACCACAATCACCAACCACCATCTCCAACACCACCATTCTTACAACCACCATCTCCAACACAACCACCACCACAATCATCACCAGTTTTACCAGCACCATCATCTCCACGACCATTCTCCAGAGCTGTACAATCCCGGCATATGTAAATATCTTCAGGAGCTAAGCGCCAATATCTAGGTCTGCTCGCCACGACGAGAGGGCTTCAGGATAAAGTTCGTGTCGTTTTGCTGTTCCTCCTCCATTGAAAGAAGGCAGACCACGGTGGTTTACTCGATGTAGTCCGTCGGTTTGGGCTGCACGGCTACAGTCGCACGACCGTGACTTGTATCGTAACTTTACATTAAACACATTCCTCCTGCGGAGGGAGCTGGTAGGAACGTTGGGTTTCTCGGTCAATGGCCAGGGTCAACGGTGGCGTGGTGTATTTCACAAATATGCCCGACTGTGAGGGCGGGCACAAGCCGGCGTGAGTAGGTTAAAAGTTGAGTTTTATAAGGGCACCACGGGGTGACCAGCCCCTCCCCACCCCACCCAGCCCCACCCCTCCCACCCCTCACCCAGCCCCACCCCTCCCACCCCCCACCCAGCCACTCCCACCCCCACCCCTCCCATTTTTGGATGCATGACGGACGGACACAATAATCCCCTGTGGGCTGGTGTAACCAGGAAGTTCCTACCAGTATTCAGATGTGCTCATCGACCTGGCGATGTTGTGATGCGGGTCAATGGTTCCACCCCCTCCGCCAGTGTCTTCGAGGAGGAATGCTAAAGCCAGGAGGTGTGATGATTGGGGTCTCGAATGAGACGTCTGTTCTGGACATGCGCGTTGTTCCACTCTGTTCGCCAGCGGTTCCTATGCGTCTGGCTTGAGAGTCTAGGGATGAATTTCGATTTAAAGCTTTCGTGACTGCAGGGATTCATCTTCTTGGTTCTTTCGGTAAAGTCACGTAGAAGGGAAGTAATAAAATAAAATAAAAATTCTAACGTTTCGGCCACAACGCAAGCAGCCGTCCTCAGGTGAAAACCAGGTCTGTCGAGGCGACAGCGTCTGAATGAAACAGCACACGTGCTTGGACTTTACCGAAAGAACCAAGAAGAAGAAGTCTAGGGATGGTGAAGAGCAGCAGCAGCAGCCCTATCCCAGAAGGGAGATGGGCACTTACATCCCACTGGGATTTTTGCAGTGTTGGTGTACGGTGCTTTTTCTGCAATATTTTGCTGTCTTTTCTTGGATTTCTGTTTGCACTTAGCCACTTTAAGATGATGAATCCTGCAGTCACGAAAGCTTTAAATCGAAATTTAACTTTAAGATCTTTTCTTGTTCATGTTTGTTTGTTTGTTGCGGTTGCACCCGATTCAAGAGCCGCATGGCTCACAGGGCTATACCTAATAAATGAAACTTGAAAATGAACTTGAGTTGGCTGCGAGGAACATGGTTGATGGGGTATATGTGGTTGTCGTTGGCAATAAATCGTCCAAAACGTATTTGCGCTTTGGTGAAAGCGTGTCTCCTAGTTTGACTCCGCTTATAGTATATATACAGGATAGCCTTACCCAACGCTGTTTTAATTGAACGTATTTTTCAGCTCCACACATGGTTTGCCCAATGAGGTTTTTTTTTTTTGCGGAACATGTGGGTGGTGCTTTGTGAGTGGGTGCAAAGGTGGCGAGATCTTAACTTTGCTCGCCCGGTATGGAGGTGGTCGTGGGTTTGACCCTGACGCCTGCTGCTGTATATTTGGAGTTTGCGTGTCTCTCTCCCCGTGGTCGCGTGGATTTTTCTCCAGTTTTTGCCTCCACATTTATAATCAAAGTGCGTTTAGTGTATTTGGATGCTATAACTTTCCACATAAGTCACTTCGTTGAGCTATCATGTGGCCAGGCCGCTTGTGAAATAGAGTTATGTTTATCGCACAGTGGGCTTTACCTGGTAAAATAAGTTGAAATAGCTCAATAGTGTGGGTGACCTTTCTACCAAGTCATGCATTTTCCAAGTCTACATTCTACAGCAGCGCTTCTCAACCATTCTTGCACATCCACGGGTCTCAATGTCGAGACTGCTCGATCTTCACGGCACACCGAACACAAAAATAAATAATCAGTGGGCCCTATACCCTGCAGTTGATTAATCATGGCTGATACGCGCGTGTGCGTGCGTCTCTTAAGTACTACCTTGGTGCCGTCATGGGAAGGTGGAAAATCCAATCCTTCGATCACCGCGTGTTCCCTCTCGGCCTGGTCGCGGTGACTCAATTAGAACTGCAGACGCGTGAGGTTCTGGTTTAATCTCTCACCCGGCTCGGCCAATTCACTCAGCGAAGTCGTATTCTGTCAGTACACATCTCCCCGTCTTGTCTATTTAATGTTTTTTTGGGGGGTTGTGTCCGTGTCTACTGCGTTCATCTCAACGTGTCTATTTCTTTGATGCATTTTCATTATTTAATCGTTCACATTGAGGTCTGTGTGGCTGTGTTGGTTGATCGATTCAGAACTATCGCTGCACACCAGTTGGGAAGCACTTGTCTCCAAAGACGAAGACACAATGGTATTTGAAATGTAGTCTTTCTAGAATGAGTAATCTATGGTCGTCTGAAATAGGGCCATTATCCAAAACGTCACCGATTAGAAATGCTTTTAAGGCAGTTTTATAAATGTGTTGTTTTGTAGTCAGTGGAAACCAATCATTTGCTGTTATTATGATCTTTGTGAATAGTTTATATACGTGACAATAGCCCAATGGCTCTAATCATTACAATTTTATCCTTCCAAGCTCAAGGTATTTCATTTCTCAACGTTTAGTAAATAGGTATACTTTTCTACCAACTGGTCTCACTACTTTGATTTTGTACATTCATTCCATCTTCATGCCAAACCTGGCTCACTCATCTCTCAAAATAAACATGCACAAAGATGTTTGCTATGCAGTTCTTTTCCACACAATAAAACACACACAAATACTCTTATCTATATACCTAGATGAGACATGGAGTTTGTATAAAATGCAGGCCAATATTTCCATAATCGAATATATGTTCAGACTATTCTCACAGGTGGTACGGACTATAAACGTGTAACAGTTGAAAATGTACTCGACATATACACAAACAAGCCAACAAGACTCGGACGTTTTCCATCACGGTTAAAACATGTTTCTGTCCTCCTCAGTTGCTTATCTGACCGCACGCCTGACTCACAATCGGAAGGTTCAAACGGAAGTGAGGGGCCTACTAAGGCCAGCTACTCACTGGAGTAAATACATCACTGTGAAATCCATCACCTCGTGGAGAGGTTAGCACCTGCCATAAGTTTAATTTTCACACAATGGCACAGGGCCATGGACATGGGACTGCTCGCTTGAGGAGACATTCACCGAGCGTATTATAATTTCATACACGGCCGCTCGACTTGGTCTCCACGAATCCAAAAAAACCGAATGTGAACGTTTTCTACATGTCGTGTGCTGCTGCGTGTCATTCGCTTCTCTTTAAAAGCACTCCATATGGAGAAGGCAGAGGCATCCAGCCTGGATGCATCTGCCTTATCTGCACCGCTGCATGGCAAACACGGCCCTTGTGCGATGCTTTAAGAATTTACATACGTCCAGTCTTCTATGTAGTCTTCCTGCACTCACCAGGTCACCGTCATGTACACGTGCAATCGTCGTGTTCACAAACCGAAGAATCCGTGCCATTGAGAGGGGTGCGCTGTAGCGGTGCAATTCATCCACCACATAGGCTCTTAAGCTTCTTAATGCAACGAGTCTTGACAATGTGACGAAACAAAAGTTCAAGAGCCAAATGTCCCGAGTGATTTTGCGTTGACGTTTGGACACAAAGTTCACACATTTCGGAAAACTGGTCATAAGCAATATATGGAATGCCATACAAAGCGTTGTGGGGAAATATTTTTACGGGTACTAAATATAATAATTTTACACAGCTGTATAAATCATAAGAAACATCAATTGTAAAAAATAACATGGCAACAACACCAAATGTATGGCTGTCTTTTTAACTATTTTTCAGCCAAGGCTGAAAGCATAAATTAATTAGCTCTACATCTTAATTTTGGAGCTTTCGTGACTGCAGGAATTATTCTTTGGTTCTTTCGGTTAAGTCACGTCTAAAGATAAAATAATAAATTAAATAATAGCATATTACGACGTTTCGATTGCGACGTTTCGATGATTGCTTGTGTTGCAATCGAAACGTCGTAATATACTATTATTTAATTTATTATTTTATCTTTAGACGTGACTTAACCGAAAGAACCAAAGATTAATTAGCTCTGTCCATCTGTCTGTAACAGTGGCAGGCAGGGCGGGGGGCACAATTACTCTTAAAAACAAAACAAACTGGACAGAGTTTCCAAGATGAGGAAACCCAAAGCGGCACAAACAGGACTCGCTCCGTGTCCCAGCCCTGTCACGTGCTTCGATGTGGGATGCACCTGGACTGATGGGGCAAATTAATACTTCTGAACACGCATGTTGTGAAGCGTTAGATGATCCATGCAAGATGTTTTTTGTTAAAGTTGCATTAAACTGCCCTACAAAGGTAATCAGTTTACTTAAATGGTAATATGAATGCAAATTCTAATTTTGAGTCTCTTTTTAAGAATTGCTAAGGAATGCAAATTACTTTATAAACACTTGCTATAAAAAGCAAAGTAGAGGCAAGGTTAAATGTAATGTTCTTTGAAAAACAAAGCTGCTATGCAAGCAGCAAACTCCTTGCCTCCAGGCTCATAGCTGCTCTGTCACGACGATCTCCGTGGCCTCGGTGCTCCCTGATGGTTTGTACACGATGTCATTCGTGAATTTTTCCAGCATGGTTTTGGTAACGGTAAAGTTGCTACAGTCCTCTTGCCGCCATGCTAGTCCACACCTCACTTGGATAATGGCTTCCATGGTGGAGGTCTGCATTCTGTTCTGCTGCTTTGATTTGACTTTATTGACAACGGAAAATTCTCTCTCCATTGCCACGTTGGAGAAAGGCAGACTGAGTACGGCCAAGGCCAAACTGGATATGTTGACAAACATCTTTTCTCCGACTGCATTCTCTGCATTGTAGACCTCGGCCCAAAACTTCACGGTTTCTGTTTGCTGACTCCAATCTTTCATCGGCAGGAGTCTCCACTCAAGTTCCGTGTCATCCACACGATTCACAATCGAGGAGAACCGTGTCGCGAGAGGCACAATGGACTCTTTGAGCTCACAGCAACTGTATTTTGGAGTCAACCAATCCAGAAATTGCAATGTTTCCACATTTTCAGGCAAACAAATTCTCACTTGTGTGAGGAGTTCACACAGAAAGATCATGCAATGCTGTGTGACTTCTTCAGTCTTCCCTTTGCCAATGGCTGTCACGGCACTTGGCATGATGTAGTTCTCAAAGTTCAGCGACAGTGCTTCTATTGGCGAGAGCTCGGCCAGCTGCTGAGGAGCGACGAGCTTTTTCAAAAGACCATAGTGATAGTCTACAAGGTCAGAATTCAGCTGTGACACTTCCGTATTCTCCATTTGAAACAATTTGTTGATGCGATGGAGATCCATAAGCTCGTGCTTCAAGAACACAAGGTACTGCTTGTTGTAGGAGTCTGTATACAATCGATGCAGCTGTTCTGCAAGAAAGCATCGCTCGTTGATTTTAGCCATTTCAAATATTTTGCTCAGCGTGTCCCAATGACTAACAATGTGGGACACTGCCTCGTATGTGCCAAGCCACCTCACATTCCCCGCTTGGGTCATTTTCAGAGGGTTTTCTCCAGAATTCAGCGACTTAAACAGATCTTTGTGCTCCAGTTGATGTTTTTTATTGTGGAAAAACCAATTGTAAGTTTCCCTCACCAAGTATTCGAGATGATTTGGCAGTGCTTCCGATGCCTTGCTTCCTGCTAGATGGAGAGATCGGCAAATGCATCTGAACACCACAACATGCTCCACAGACTCCTTTAGGATCATGGAAATAGACTTCTCACATCCAACATCCATGCTCGCACCATCAACACCAACCCCAATGAGCCGCTCGATTGGCAATTCATCCTCCTGCAGACAATCCATGATGGTCTTACAGATATCCTCTGCACTGCTCGACTTCATTGTGAGAAGCCTGTAAAATGTTGTTATAATCAGTTCCTGCTTCGTGCTGTAATATTTAATGAGTAAACACAAGCAGTTTTCACAACTGATATCTGTTCGCTCATCAATAATGAGGCTGTAATATGCGGCGGACGAGCATATATCTTCGACCAGTTCCTTGTGGAGTGACGGAGCGAGCACGTTGGTGATCAGCCTTGTGCACTTTGTCCGGTGTAGCTTCAGAGACTTGAGGGTATCGGACTGTGGGTCGAGTTTGGAGATCATGTCTGCCAGATGGTCACAGCTCTGCAGGGAGTAATGCTCAGCTGTGAATGCTGAAATGCGAAGCTCGGCATCTTTCACATCGCTCAGCGTTGAATAGGTAGCCAACTGAGCAATTACACCTGAATAACTTATACTGCTTTGGCATCTCTGGTGCTTCTTGGTTTTGCAATGATCCATCAGGTCCTTTTTTCGAGCGTGCAGCGTCACGTTGCATATCCTGCACCCAGCCATGAACTTGTTTCCTGGAACTGGAGACAGCCATCCTGTCGGAACAAAACAGCATGAATACATTTCGATTTAAAGCTTTCGTGACTGCAGGGATTCATCTTCTTGGTTCTTTCGGTAAAGTCACGTAGAATGGAAATAATAAAATAAAACATAATAAAAATTAATAAAATAATTCTCGCGACGTTTCGGCCACAACGCAAGCAGCCGTCCTCAGATGAAGACTAGGTCTGTCGGGGAGACAGCGTCTGAATGAAACAGCACCATACTTGGAGCGTATATTTAAGCTGGGTTGGAAGGGGGGCGGAGGGCGCCCTTCCCCCCCTTTCAACCCAGCTTAAATATACTGGTCTTCACCTGAGGACGGCTGCTTGTGTTGTGGCCGAAACGTCGTGAGAAATATTTTATTATTTTTTATGTTTTCTTTTATTACTTTATTATTTCCATTCTACGTGACTTTACCGAAAGAACCAAGAAGCATGAATACAGTTAGCTACCGAGTAAGATTTGCTTGAACAAATGCTGAACTGTCATTTATCAAGGACCTTCTCGATTAGATATGGGTCCTATCAATCCTGACTAATGATAATAAACTGAATGTAGGAAACTGGTCCAGTTTTCTTGTGTTGAACGAATGCTCCTGAAATTATACACTTCCAGAAGGCCATGTGGCTGATGGGATGTATAAAGAAATTTAAAATATTTTAAAGAGAGACAGCTATGTGAAGTACATTGTCCACTTATTGATTTTGTTACTTGTATTCTCCAAAATGGCACCAATGATTGTCTCACATCTTGGGAGTTGTTAAAACTGCCTCCAGCTGAACACTGCTAAAACTGAAGGCCTTCTCTATCAGCCAAAATCCACAATCAGTTTAGACTCCAGTTTGAACCTGCACGGCCTGAACTTTAGACGTTACACTGGCAAAGTGCTAAACTTCACAGTCTACGTCGCCCCCTGAGCTCTCTTCTTCTGACAGGACATACAGAACCTTGAACCAAATACGATTGAGACTCTGGATGACATCAACGCACCACCACCAGTTTTACAACAAGCATCATCTACAACCGGCACAGGACACGAGAGTGGGTGGCCAACACCACGCCCACCCACCTTAGTCTCCCTATTGCTGTTTACAAACTACACTAAGGTATTAATTTAAGGCTGAGTCGACCTTGGAGAGGCCCAGGGCTGGTTTAGATAATAGTCACTGGTGTTTGCAGTGAGCAGAAACTGAACTCGGGTTGCTTGGTTCGTATCGCAGCATGCTAACCGCTATACTACTTCTCCCCACATCTCACAACACCACCAGTCACCAATCTTACAACTACCATCTCCAACACCACCACAATCATCATCACCAGTTTTACCAGCACCACCATATCCACGAGCATTCTCCAAAGCTATTCTATCCTGGCATATAGCAATATCTTCAGGAGCTAAATATCAATGTCAAGGTTTGCTAGCTGCGATGAGAGTGCTTCAGGACAGTCTGTGTAATTTTAGTATTCCACAATTAAAGGAGCACAGACTACAGAAGTTTATTATATGGATCATAATTTGGGCTGCATGACCACATTCGCACTGCGGCTTGTCTTTAATGCTCCATTTATGAAGGTGTTCACATCGGCCTGTTGATGTTCTTCGAGGACATCTGTAAAAAAAGAGTTGCGTATAAATCTTGACTTAAAGCTTTCGTGACTGCAGGAATTCATATTCTTTGGGTCTTTCTGTAAAGTTGTGTAGATAGGTTCAAAGAAAATAATAAAAAACAAAAACTACGACGTTTCATTCGCAACGCAAGCGGTCACCTCCAGGAAGATGACTGCTTGTTTTTGTTATTTTCTTTGAACCTATCTACGTGACTTTACCGAAAGACCCAAAGAATAAAAGTTGCGTAGTTAATCAGATTCTTCAAGTATAAAGATTCTGATTCTGAAAGTCAAAGGCAAGAGTTGCAATGTTTGAGTCTCGAATGGACGTCCACACTGTTCCAATCTGTTCACAATAATTCTTCTGGATCTGGGATCGGGACTTGAGTGTACGGCCTAGGTACATTGTTGACGTCTTGGTCGATGGGTAGGTGGTCGTCGTTGGCAACAACACGTGTAAACTCCCAAAGCTGTTCCCCCCCAGGATAAAATCTCCCAGAGACGATCCCAAACTCCCAAAGCTGTTCCCCCCCCAGGGTAAAATCTCCCAGAGACGATCCCATCCCAGGACTCCACGCACCTTTGAGTGCCGGAACGCGCTCCCACGCCGCCGTGTACTTCTGCTTGTACTGCGTCTTCTGCTTGCTCGGCACCACCACGATTGTGGCAGTAACAGCAGGGTCGGAAGCAGGGTCAGCAGCAGGGTCGGCAGCAGGGTCGGCAGCAAGGTCAGCAGCAGGGGCATCTTCCACTTCGACTTCCATCAGCTACGGGAGACGAGGTAGACACGGAGGAACAGAGAGGGACATAAGAGGGGAGCGGGAGAGAGAGACAGAAGCTTCTGGGCAACAAGTGCAGCTCCAGGCGTCACGAACTACACGCTTCATCGTTCCAGTGTTCGTTCCTCAGTTATTCCTGTATGCTACACTCACCTGTGTGTATATACAGATGTGAATGTGCCTATGTGTGTCTGTGTGGCTGGTGCTCACATCGCAACTTTGTTGACTTTCAAGACCAATATTACCATCTAAATGTTCTTGCTGTGGTTGTCACACCTAATGATGATTGCTTGTGTTGCAATCGAAACGTCGTGATTTAATTTAGTTGTTTTCACTTATTTTATTTTTTACCTACGTGACTTACCGAAACAAAGAGTCCGAATCATTGCAGTCACGAAAGCTTCAAATCTAGAATTAATCTATAGTCCGTTTTCAACATTCTGGGTCTCATCAGCAGTCAGACTTGTCAAACAAATCCTGATCGATTACCAAATGTGTATCTGTGTATGTATCTCTGTCTGTATGTGCATTTTTCTACGTCTCTGTGTATCTCTCTGCCCGTGTGTACTGAACATGGCGACGAACCCGGCGACCTGAGTTCACACTCACGGCCAACACCAGTGACGATTATCTGAACCGGTCATGGGCCTCTCCTAGGTCGACTCAGCCTCAAATTAGTACCTCATGCGGTGTATAAACATCGAGACAAAGGCGGCCGGGCTTGGTGTTGGCCACCCAGCCCCTCGTGTGCCTTAATAGGTGCTCGCTAACAGCGCTTGCCCCCACGTCAGGTAACATGGGAGAACTTTGTACTGTACACCACACGTGAGTATCGCGCTGTGTACAGTATCTCTCTATGCGTGTATGTCTCTCCGTATCTCTCCATTCCTGCCATCTCTCTG
>JAAXLI020003795.1:0-10245 GCA_014621495.2 Entosphenus tridentatus | reverse complement strand
AAAGAACCAAAGAGTTTGGATCCCTGCAGTCACGAAAACTTCAAATCGAGATTGGTATCCAGTGGTCCCGGGCCCATCCGGCGAAATCGCCAAAAAACGCTCCAAAGGCTGCAGACCCAGTCCGGCGATCGGCACCAGGCGCGTGTGGCCAAGAACAGTAGCTAATGCTTGATTTCAGTGTCGAATACATGTGGTACATTATACACTACGTACAGAACTTAAACAGTGACAATACTGCACGTGTGTGTACATCTTTCATGACTAATAACTACGGCAATAGATACATTAAAGATTCACCGTGCGATTCGGCGAAAAGTTGCATGTAATTCGGAGAGCACTGGTCTAAAGGCTGCATCAGTGCGGCAAGCATCAAACACAAGTGGTGGTTGTGTTGAAACGAGAGCATTGTGGTGCTACGGACATCACCCCATGATGCAGAATCTTCGAGATCGAAGTAGTAAGTACGGTACAGTAAATAGGCACTTTTAACGGGATATTATTTTTCCGTGTGGTTTTATTACGCCAATTTCATAGAGTACACAGAATATACAACGCTAAAGCAAACACACAACACCTTTTAACATGACGTTATCCACGAAATGTAAAAAAGCTACTTCAAATAATGATCCGACGGATCGCGCTCGCACCCCGATTTTCCTGGCCGCTCCGCTCTTGCGAAAAATTTCAGCTCCCCCCCCCACCCCCCTGGGGTTTGTTTGACTCATCGGGGCTTGCGGAAAAGCGTCTCCTCCCGTTGTCGCCTGGCCCAGGTGTCAAGAGCCGGGATCGGGACAACGACACGCAGACAATCCACTCTGAGCATGCATACTCCGGCATCGCACGGTCTGGGAGCCACACGCGGCAATTCTATTCGTTTGCAATGGACAGGAAGGGCGGAATTGTACTTGCGGCCGTTTTGGCGTGATGTCAGAATTGACTTGGCCGTTTGAATAAAAGTTCGTACTACAAACGAATTTCCACCTGAGGGTGTGGTGCTGCTGGATGGTTTGCTGTGGGTGCGCCTGGTGGCTGCTGGGTCTGTTGTGAGTGGCACCACTGGCTGGGTCTGTTGTGAGTTCTAGATTTGAAGCTTTCGTGACTGCAAGGATTCATACTCTTAGGTTTTTCGGTAAAGTCACGTAGGTAAATAATAATAGAAATAAAATAATAAATCACGACATTTCGGAGGCAACACAAGTCTCCGTCATCAGGTGGGACCGTCACAGCTGAATTTACTGTCTCAAGGTTGAGTGAGTGATACCAGTGGCTGGTTTGCTGTGGGTGTGCCTGGTGGCTGGGTCTGTTGTGAGTGGCACCACTGGCTGGTTTGCTGTGGTTAGTACCACCAGTGAGCCGCTTTACATGCTGAGCGAGCCGCTTCACACCAAACATCGGTGGACAGAGACTTTCTGCCGACGCGTGGGTTCGGCTCCCGTTCGAACTCCATGTACCATCAAACCGCAGTTGCGATATTAAAAGCCCACTCGCAAGAGCACAACATCACCGTGTCTCGACGTTGAATCCACAACCCACTCTCCACTCAGAAAGAACCGCTCATTCGTTTTACTATCAACTATAAAAACTTTAAACTATTTTACCAGGCAAGGCCCACTAAACTATTGTAGCCTGGCAATCAACAAATGAGAACCAAATGAAATGGCTCATCACGTGCAAATGTAAAGCAGTCAAATACTCTAAATGCATGTTGACTCTAAATGTGCTGGGGGAAAACCAGATATCGAGGCGAGAGGTCGTTAACACCTCGCAACCGTTTTCATGCTCTCAATGAAAACAATTCACTAATGTACAACCACTTTGAATAAAGTCCTCCAGACCCCATTGTCAGTTGTAAGGTTTGTTTGACCATACTTCACCACGATGTCTAGATTTAGATTTGAAGCTTTCGTGACTGCAAGGATTCATACTCTGGTTTCTTTGGTAAAGTCACGTAGGTAAAAAATACAATTAAATAAATGAAAACTAAATTAAATCGCGACGTTTCGGGCGCAACACAAATGCTTAAGTGTGTCTAAGACACCGTGTCTTAGACACACTTAAGCGGTTGTGCTTTCGCTACGGTGTCTTAAGACACTTAAGCGCTTGTGTTGTGCCAGAAACGTCGTGATTTAATTTAGTTGTTTTCATTCATTTAATTTTTTACCTACGTGACTTTACCGAAGAAACCACAGGCTATACACCACGATGGTAAATGCAAGTTGCTTGAAGGGAGGCCCACCGAGGGCCGGGGTTCAGCCATCGCTCGCTCCTTTGATGGCCTCTTCTTCCGCCAGGAGTCAAACTCGGGTCTCTGGGGCTCAGTGCGGTGCGCTAAGCAACTCCGCCAACATCTCCACATCAATAATACAGCGCACGTGTGCCCGCGCACACGTGATGGCCCTGCTGCCATTCTGCTGCTGCATGAGGGACATACGCATGCCATGCGGGCTGTCTGACCCATGCTTCGCCAGGCTGGTGATTGCGATTTGGTGAATGTTTGAACGTAGAACTTAATTCGCACCGTATGTAGCAAACCATGCTAATCGGAGGGAAACATATATGTCGGGAGTACTGTACAACAATGGCGTTTTGCTGCGCTGCCCTCCGCTGCCCACCCATGTGCACGCTTACACGGGACAGCGTGTCAAATCGATCTCTGTGAAAATGTTTTACTTCGTCTCCTGCATCCATAATAAAGGGGCTTTTTTTCTCGCGTAAGAGATCGCGTAAACATAAATGCCCCGTTAACCCCCCCAACCACCGGACACGGCCAATTGGCAAGGTTTGTAACGGCTGGTGAAGCAATACGCCCAACAGCCCCCACACCACAAGCGCAGGGCCCCCCACCCCCACCCCTCCAGCAATCCAACCCCCCCAAATAAAACCTTGATCATGAATAATATCGGTGGCGAAAACCAACTTCTACCGAGTTCAACCAATCTCTCACACCGCGGCTCCCAGCCACAAAGTCTCGTTCGACCCGCTGGTGCGGTCACTGACCCCCCCCACCACCCCACCACCGAGGAGAAACGGTGGCAACTGGGACGAGCCCAACCCTGGCAGTTGTTGGGCAAAGGGCTTGAACTCCAGCTTCTTGCGAGCGATCGCCCCCCCCCCTTCCTCCACACACACCCGACACCTCGCGGCGTAAATCGCCGGGCGACGATTGCCGATCTGTCCTTCGATGCGAGGAAGCCGTTGCGGCGAAAGGGGAGATTTGTTCAATCGGCTCGCGTTCAGGATCCGTCGCGACCAATCATAGTCCGTGCGCGTGCGACGGAATGCGGCCGCCCGACAAAATCTCCAAGCGGATCGATGCTCGGCAGTCGAGTCTGAGGCCGTCTCTACCGCGAGCAACTGGTTGCAGAAGACGTCCAAAACGGAAGCGATTCGGTTGCGTGCAACCAATGGCTCAGGTGTTGGGGGGGGGGCCCGGTTTTACAGATTTCCGTCCAGCGTTGGGCAAGGGAGGCCTGATGGAGTCACTCCACAATTAATGATCCGAGGCTCTGCTGACTGTAGACTTCCTCCTGCAACTTATTGGTTCTTTCGGTAAAGTCACGTAGAAGGGAAATAATAAAAGAATAAAAATAAAACATGATAAAATAAACATTCTCAGTGAGAATTGTATTTTATTAAATAATAAAAATAAAACATTAAAATACAATTCTCAGTGAGAATTGTATTTTATTATGTTTTTAAAATTATTATTTTATTATTTCGCTTCTACGTGACTTTACCGAAAGAACCAAGAAGATGAATCCCTGCAGTCACGAAAGCTTTAAATCGAAAAATTCCTCCTGCAAGTTAATTTATTTCGCCTCTCACCGCTCCAAATCGATTCTTTTAAGCTACTCTGAATCGTTCTTCTTGGAACAACCGATTATTTACGATGCGTGAAAATGGTCAAGGGAAGAGACAATCGCAGAACAAGACACCATACGGCACACGCGAGGTCAGTTGAAACGAGACCAGAATCGCCTTCATGCATCGCACCTCCGATTCGCACGGTTGCCTACGTACGGGGCGCGAAAGACGTTCACCACAACTTGCCCGGATTAATGCTCCGCACTCGCGAATTAGGAACTTCCAACCGCGGAGATGGAGCAGTGAACTCCGCTCGTGTGCAGGTGCTGGGGCGGATAGTTGCGTCACGGAGTCGTGGGCGGTGGGGTCAGCCTGCGGAGAGCCTTCATCCAGCAGTGGATCGACCAGGGCGGGGCGACGCTGCAGGGTGACGCTGCGCCCAGCACTCAGTCGATATCTCCCAAAAGAAGAATTCAGGGCACGACTGACGTTCGTAGCGAGAATGTTTATTTATTTATTTCACATTTCATATTCAAATTACCTCTAATACGTTTATGTATTTTTATTTTGCTGTTACATTTCCAACAGTCAAAGATTACAAAAATCATCAAAAGTTGTATCACGGAGCACAGGAAGAAATGGAAAAAAAAAGACGAAAGAAAATGCGAGATTATATAAATGCATGTCATCTGGCGCAGCACTTGTATGCAACGACGCTTCATGGGATACGGCATCCAGACGCGCAGGCTGCTCCCAGCAAGGTGCAAATGTTACAGCCGTTGCCGGGGCGATTGGTAAACCATCAACGCACCAGGATCGCATCCGCCATTCGATGTTTTTAAACAGAAATCTGGGGTCCCGTCACGCAAGCACAATTGCCGATGCGTGTGTCGTACAGCCCCGAGTCCACGCGACACACAAGACAAAGGCTGCCACAAATCTGGCCATCGCCCCCGATGGCGCGGGTCGCCAGCGCCCGGCGCTGACGGCGCGTAGAGACCTGATTGCTACAATGTTATGGATCTCGCTCTGCGGCAAAACATCGGTGGCGCCGAAGCGATAGATGATGGAAAATGCCATTGGCACGTCTCTCTTCGCGCAACTTTACTCGGCTGTTTTGGATGGAGGGTGGTGGTGGTGGTACAAGCCACCATTGGTAATGCACTCACGTGCCAATCCGACTCAAAAACATTATCATTGACGGTGACGTTGGTCAACGGCGGGCTACGACGCCTGTTAAATACGCCGTGGTGCGTCGCTCACTTCATCGACTTACTCAGGGGTCAACGCACGACCCACCGACTCGGCTTCATCTGAAACCGGGCAAAATATTTCGGTCTCTTTTGTTTTCGAAGCCGCTTGGTGCGGCAAACGTTGCACGCGCGCAGGTTTGCAAACTCTCCGTCGCGCCGTGCGGGTCTCATCGTATTACAAAGCAGACCAGCGTAACCGAGGTGGTCGTCGTCGTCATCATCAGCGTCATCGTCGTCGTCCCGCTTGTAACTGAAACTTGACTTGGCAGTGATGGGACCACGATTCGCGCACGCAGACAACGAAACAACAGAGCCACGTTTGGTGTCGGAGCGCCCAGAAGGGAAGGGGGGCCGCAGGGATGCACGTCTCGAGGCACCAGCGGAGCAGAGCGGTGACGCGGCATGGAACCCCTTCCGTGACCCCGTCCGTGACCCCGTCCGTGACCCCTTCCGTGACCCCATCCGTGACCCCGTCCGTGACCCCTTCCGTGATGTGGTCATGCTCCCCGATGCTCCGCCCGCAAGGCCCCACTGCTCAACATCTCACCACGCTGCGCTTCTGCTGCTGTCGTCGCTGTACGGTGGCGGCTTTTTTTTTTTAAATGGGTTGCAGCAAATCATTGTCATGCGCGTTTATACGAATGCAGAACTTTTATATTCACAATGTCGCAGCTCCTATACGACGTCTGGCCACCGTGGAAGAGTAGGCCAAATACCCTACACGAGGATATTTTTTTAAAAACTCAACGCTTCGTAAGATAACACGGTGGGGGGCCTCGTGAGGAAAACTACATCGCGGCTGACGTTCTTCACAGCGCCATGAACAAGGCTCGCCGCCCACAACGTCATGCTCTGTTGTACGTTTTTATTCTGTGACGCAGGTGGGCTGTGAAGAAGGCCCATCGCCTGAAACGTTGCAAATTACATAATACACACGTACAGGGACTCCACTTGCTTACGAAGGATCTAAATTCCAGAGGCCTGTTCGCGAGTCCAACTTTACTCCCGTCGATTACAAACACTTTGTTACGGCATGAAGACTAAACACGGGGGGATTGCTTTAAAAGTTGAATAATCTCCTGTAGACGTAGATGTCACCGGTTCTTCACGTTCTGCAGATGTAGATGCCACCGCCGCCATCTATTGCGCGGCGGTTGAACTTACGGCTCTCGATCCGAACGGGCAACTGGACACACGGGGACAGGTTTGTTCGTATCTCTGAAAGTTTCTAAGTCGAACGTTCACAAGTAGAAGAGTCGCCCCGTAACCTTTTAAGGCCACAGCGTTAATGACGGGCACGTTGAGTTTCTGTCGTGATTATCCGTCAGGGATCTCCACGTCTCCCTTTGGCGGCGGCGGTGGGGGGGGGGTAGCGGGCATGAACATTCAGCCGGCAGTGGCATGGGCAGATCATTGCAGGGGCTGCGCCTTCGCCAAGCGCACAAGGAGCGCCGAATGACCGACACGAGAGAAGCGACTTGGGGACGTCCAGGAAAGCGATTCGATCATCGTATATATATACACAGTGTCCATATAAAACTGGTGTATCCAATATAAAAATTGTTTCAACTGCCACAATCGTGTATTGGTGGGGGGGGGTGGGAAGCCACAGCCACTCTCCATTGGGCAATGAGCAGGTGGCATAAGAGGCCAAAATGAGAATGTTTATTTCAGACTGGAGGAGGAATCCGATGAAGCTCTCCCTCACAGACGTCCAGTAATGGGCATGGGGGGGTAGGAGGGTGAGGACATTTCAGGGACATTCGTCGCCGCTGTTGGGATCATGCGGTTCCATCCCCGGGGTCCAGGTTCAGCACCTCCCAGAGGGCCGCGGGGGTTAGACGCGAACCCATTGCGTGACACAAACTGATCAAATCAAAAAGGATCTAAGCACCCCCCCCCCCCCGCGCGGACCAGTCGCCCGACGATCTCTTGTCGCGCTTTGTCAAAAGCAGTTTCGCTGCGCGTCGGGGGCATGCGGTCGACGGCCGTTGCGAGCCAGTCGGGGCAACTGGGGGCACGGCCAAAGCGGTGGGAAGTCCAAGATGCAGCAGCCGCAGCAGCAGCAGCAGCCAGGGTGGCTTCGTTACACGGTCACCAGGCTTCTGCTTTCGTGCGGCCGATGATGGCGATGCAGAGACAACAACGTGCACAGGTGGTCAAGCACAGACAACCGCGTCTGGAGGAGCAGGAGCGGTGGAGGGTACTGTCGCCGCGATGATGTCTCCTACGTCGTATTTGTGGATCGGGGGGCATTGCGTCGTTGTACGTTGTACGGTCTGTTCTGGATTTATGTATGATCACAGTCGCACACCACCACGACCGGAGGGTTGTTAATTTTCCATCCGCATCTGCCGCTGCCGTGGTTTGGTGGAGTGGATGCGGGCCGAGGGTGGTGACCACGAGCAGCTTCGTGGAAGGTCGACACGCCAAGGGGATCTTCTGCATTGGGGTCTTTCGCAAGAGTGACCTCGGCTGAGAATCCTCTCCCTTGCGCTTTGGAACCGGCTTTGACCGTGGACACCTCAATCCCGACGACTCAATCCCAGGACTCGCACCTTACGATGCCGGTACAATGCCCCGACAACCGTTACGAGCCCCCCCGATGTTGTCATTTTAAAGCACTTCCTCCTCAAGTCCGCTGTCGGCTGGCGATAAGTACACAATGGAACGCCTTGGTGACCTCCCAGGGCAGGAAAGACTCCGTTCCATTGAGCCACGTCAGACCCGAGTTACTACGACTACGGCCTGGAATCCAGCGGGCGGATCGCGCAAGTCACTGTCACTCTGTGCGAGACTTCAACGTCGGAGTGGTCGTGGGAGACAGGACACCAAGTGGGTTTCTGATGGATCTCTATAGCCGAGTTTAAACTCAACTATTTTTATTTTACCGGATAAGGCCCCACGCAAATGACAGCTCAATGACACGGCTTCTCATCGTCGCATGGAAATTTCAAGCAGCCAAATAACTGGAAACGCATAGCGATGTCGAGTCTAAACGCGGAGGTGAAAAACCGGAGGACACGGAGAAAGATCCGCGGCGAGAGAGAGACACGCAAACGCCAAATACGCAGCAGGCGTCGTCAGGGTCCGGATCGAACCCACGACCTCCTGTTCACCAGGCGCGGTAGTTGACATCTCGCTACCGTGGCATCCCATGAGCTTGGATGTATTCCCCTCGTACGGGAGCGTGGTTTTCTCCGGACACTTTAAATTACACCCCCCCCCTTCCCCCCAACAACAAGCCGAACGATGCACACCAGGGAGAGAAGGTTCAACGTTGGTGCGCCAGCAGCAAACTGCTTGTGCCCTGCTCCGAGCCACGGTACTGCTGCTCGCTCGCCAGTGCGATCAGAGTCCCCGGGGGAAAAGGGCAGCGGCCGCGTCGGCCACCGGGAGCGCGTGATGTGGGATAGCCGGGCGGTCGTGACGGCCGGGAGAGCGTGATGCGGTTGACGCAGCGTGACGCGGTTGACGCAGCGTGAGGAGGGCAGGGTTCGATGGCGGGACCTGGTGGTGTGGGGGTTGCAGGGGGAGGGGGGTGGGGGACTGCGGTGGAGAGGAGGATGCTGGGCTAAGGTTGGGTCGGATCGATTGCGGCAGTCTGGGGTGGAGGGATAGGCCCGAGGCATTGTGGAACCGAAGGCTTCGTGTAAAATCGCCTCCCCATCCACCATCGCTCGATTAATTGCCACGATTCGGTTGAATAACTATCGACGACTTTTTTTCTCTCGAGTTGCTAGCGATGCGCGCGGCGTGTCCAACTTCTTTCGCACCCGGACGTGGGCCGACCGTGCTAGTCGGGGAGCTGCGTTGGCGCACAGAGCGGGCGCCCAGTGGCCGCGGGCGTCAAACGAACCGGCGAGCGAGTCCATCCCTCACCCACACATGATTTGACCGAGGACAACGTCGACGCCGGCGACGCTGCGACACTCGAATCTGTTGACCCTCGCCTTGCCGCAGAGGGAAGGGCGGGGGGGGCGTCGAACATTGCACCGGTTAACCCGTCAACATCGGCTCCCCCGTGAGCTCCGGCGAAGGCAGCGCGCATCTCGTAGCCAACGCGCCGCGCGGGGTAAGGCCTCTACCCCGGCGGCGGACTGGCCAAGGTGGCCTCGGGGCAGGGGGACCGCTGCAGGCGCGGACGTTCACGACGACGTTTAAACAACAAAAAAATAAGGAACAATTCGCGGTACGCCGAATCGTTTAACCGAGTATTGAATCGTGGGGGGGGGCCGGGGGGTACGTGGTTTGCCGAGTCGGGGTGGAGCGAGGCTGCGTCGCGTCTCTCTCCGTCTCCTCTCTCTCTGTCTCTAGTCGTCCTTTGTGCGCTCGCTCGAAGACTCCGTGTCCGAGTACTCGTTGGGCTCCTCACCAGGCTTGAGAAGCCGGCCCACGTGGTGGTACTTCTCTGTAAGGCGGCGGCGGCAGCAGAGCGCGCGGAACATCACAATACAACAACACCACGACACAACGACACAACGCCACGCGGCAAGCCGCCGACAAGCCGGTCCCCATTGCGGGAGCTATCCCCGTGTCCGTAGGGCGGTGGTGGCCCAGCCCCGTGCCTGTTGTGTTGTGTACCCCCCTCGCTGTGAGCTCACGTCGGCGGGGGAGGGGCGGGAGGGATGCGTCCCTGAAGGGTCTGAAGGGTGTGACAACGAATATCGAATTCACGTCAATCGAAGTGATTCGTATGGTAGTAATAGTAGTGGTGGTGGCGGCGAAGGCTGAGAGGCGACGGGTAACGAGAAAGGATGGAACACGACGACGATGACGACGATGACGACGATGACAATGACGTCGATGTCGTCAGCGACGTGAGCGCATGAGGGGGGCTGAGGCGACGCTCCTCGGGTAGCAGCGTTGACGATAACGTCACGTTGATGATAACCACAGGTGGGGTGGGGGGGTGCGGTGGGGGTGAGGGGGTGCGAGGGGGGGGTGGCGCCAGACTGACCCGTGAACTGCATCTCCCACTCGTGGACGCTCTCCATCTCGGTGGGCGACATGTCCGAGAGGTCGTCATAGGTGTCCTTGAGTGCGTCGCGGTCCAGGCAGAACGTGGCGAGGCCTCGCGAGGCGTCGCGCCCCGCAAACACCCCGTACGGGCCCTCTGCAATCCGCACGCACACACGACCCCGTCGCCGCCACCGTGAGAGTTTAGTGTAGTGTATAGTGTAGTGTA
>JAAXLI020003792.1:0-10251 GCA_014621495.2 Entosphenus tridentatus | reverse complement strand
ATGTTTTTTTTATTTTATTACTTCCCTTCTACGTGACTTTACCGAAAGAACCAAGAAGAAGAGCTGAGAAAGTCAGATGGACTGCACTGTTCACAGTGGAGGTCGATTTTAATAGTGGTTCGGCGTGTTTGTTTGAAGATAGATTGTGATGAAAATCCCACGTCTTTTTTTGTCAAACGCAATTTAAATATTTAGTTTTGTAATTCATCAGAATTCTGGTCAGTGGCGTAGGTTTCAGTGATTATTTTTTATAATTGGCAAGACAAAAAGAAACGGGACTGTAATGTGATTTTAAGGTGAAACATAATAATTGTCAATGATATAGAGAGGTCGGTTTGAGAACAAGCACATTCATTTTTCAAAATTTAACAAAAATAGCTAAAAAATTTATGATTTTTTTTAATTAAAAGCGGGATTCTTGCATGGCGTGTTGGTTAGCACAGGGGTCGGCGACTTGCGGCTCTTTAAGAACTGCCTCGTGACATTGTTCAAGGGCCACAGTTTCGTAGTCACCACGTGCATTGGGGCTCTTAAAATATTGAGTTGTTTACCAGATATAAAAAAAATGTCTGATCTTGTTATTTCGGTTGCCAAACCCCCAGGGTTGGCACAACGCGCCCTAAAGCCAGAGGTTGCCGGTTCAACTCCGTCACCAGGCGCAGCAGTTTTAAGTTTCTTAAATCCCGCTCCCCGCTTCTCTACCTCAAGCGGTCTAAATGGATACTTCATAGTTAGTCTATCGGCTGGCCACTTGCGGTGGGGTGAAATTTGGGTACTCCTCCTCTGCCAAGACATCCGGACCGCGTGACAGAGCGAGCCAAATAACGTCTAGAAGAGGGGGGGGGGGGTCTCTGTTCGAACTCCGTTTGTTGGAGGCCATTCTGCCAACAGTGGCGTGAGCAAGCAATTGCAGGGTTGCGCCTTTACCTTATACTTTTTTCACCTACGAGGACTGCCGCTATAAATTATGGAAGCTGTCAAAAAAAAAACGGCCATCCATCCGAAGAATCGTCTCGTGGTTTTTTTAGAAGATTTTTTTTTTCCCCGCGGAGCATGGCTCCGGGTCTGGGTTTGATCTACTCGTGTGAATGCGATGTCGAGTGAACTTTCCGCTCCTAGGCCCCACCCGGCAGATGACATCTCGGATCCGTTTGAAAATAAAGGTTTGTCGAAAGGCGGAGCACTCGACATCAGAACCGTTTCTTTCACTCTTAACGTAGCAACAGCTCTATGGTTGCCAACCAAACCATTTGAACGGCACAACCATTTGCAACAACACACCAATAATGGGCGAACAATCTATCCGGTGGCTGCCTGCCTAAATTGCCTGGCTGCTTCATGCAGAAGCCGGGACAGTGGGGGGGGGGGGAAATTGTAACCCTCGTGAATTCCAACGATGCCACCACCTCCTACTTCCGCTCCAAGCCGTGGCGCTATCCTGACTTGGAAATTTATCGCCGCTCCTTCATCGACGTCGTCGTTGTTGCTGGGTCAGAATCCAGGATCTCCCTGGCAGACAGCGTTGTGTGGGTGGCACCCTCACCGCGAGAGCTGCGGCAGTCCAAGGGGGGATGGGCAGTAAAGACTGGAAACCCAGCGATGGCCACATCGCGAAGAATAATAAAAACACCACCGCGTCGGTTTTTCTCGTCCGCGCAGCGCAGCTCTCCGACGTGGCTTCGGGTCGTGCCGCGCGTTCGGCGTTAACATCCGACGTTTCGCTCCCACCACCCCCCCCCCCCCCCGGAACTGAACGCCCCACAGCACGCTTGCGCGAAACGTCGGAGCCGCGTGCTGACCAACACACGGCACAACCCGGAAGCACGTCGGTGGTGCTGTCGCAGTGAATTGTTTGCAATCAAATTAATTCTGGAAGGTGATTTCATGGTATTGTATTATTATGTTTGTATACCCAGGAAAGCCTCACAGAGTCTCAAGACTCTTTTTCTGGAGGGTCCTGCCAAGTGTCTGCAGTGGGAGGCACTTTGTATAATCCAAATTGAGTCATTTACAGGTGTGTTTTCAGCGTTTGGGATGATTTTTGGCAAATATCAGTTAAATCGCATTGACTTTTTTGTTTGTTTGGGGCAGTGAGAGGAAATCGGAGAACTCGGAGAAAAGCGCCACGCAGAACGGTGGGGGAATTGTACAACCGCCACGCAGAAAGGCGTCAACGTCAGAAATCGAAGCCAGACCCTTTTTGTTGCTGTGAGGCAACAGGTATTACCACTGGGCCATCAGTTGTGTGGACTCCAAGAGATGGCGTAACTTGGCGCGACATGAGATTAAACCCTGGCTTTGGGATACTGCCAAGGGGAAACTATCCTTTAGGGGAACTATTGCTTACGCGATACGGAGTTTGGATGGTTAGACGCAAAGTTAATGACTATTATTAGTTAGGGGTTTAATGAAGTGTTGATTAATCAATTGCAACAGATGAATGAGATCATATTAATATCTGCATCGAATCGCCACGTGTGTAGGAATCGGTTATGTTTAATTTGTACTCGGTATGTAGTGGATTCATGTGAGCCTTGCAGCCACTAGAGGCCACTAAGTTATCCACTGTAAAAAAAAGGAATAGCTTTTTAAATTGAATCTTGGTATAGAATTGTGACAAGGACGGGGGTGAAGAGTGCCACCATTAATTGCTATAAAAAATGTGTGTTTAATCGCAGCGCACAATATACAGATTAAGCTTCGTCATTGGTAACATTGGCAGAGTTTAGTCGGTAAAGCTTCACGGTGAATGTTTGTGTTTACACAAACATTGATGGAAGCATCTTCTTGGTTCTTTCGGTAAAGTTACGTAGAAGGGAAATAATAAAATAATAAAAATAAAACATATTAAAATAATTCTCACGACGTTTTCGGCCACAACGCAAGCAGCCGTCCTGTGGCCGAAACGTCGTGAGAATTGTTTTATTATGTTTTATTTTTATTTTTTTACATATTCCCTTCTACGTGACTTCACCGAAAGAACCAAGAAGATGAATCCTTGCAGTCACGAAAGCTTTAAATCGAAATTGATGGAAGCATTTTTACATATGCAAGCATGAGCCAAATGCATCTATTTCCTGCATAGGTATTCCAGCCATTTCGCCGTGAACACCGTTATATAGTACCGCATGCCCTCTTGTTTATATTCTTTCCCAGCAAGGAAATGTACGGGTCTGTTTTGAAGGCCGTTGATTATGAATCTAGTTACGACGCCGTTTTACACGTGTGTGCCGTACAGTGCGCATGTTTGTGTAATCCTTTATGCCGAAGAAACGGTCGCACGGGTGGGAATGATCGCATTATAATATCGGCAGAGATTTTTTTTTTTTGCTCAATTAGGAGCCAAGAGCTGATTGATTGCTGCTACACGGGTTAAATTGGTCCTTTGTGCACACGTCTCTTGGCAGGGGAACGCCGGCAGAATACTGATATTGCCCTCTCAATGGCAGGAAATCACTTCTGTAGACAGATCGTGCTCTTTAATTTGCACAGGACCAACGCACTTTCTCTTGGAAAAAAATTACATCCGAACCATTTAAAAAAAAAAGTTAAATGTTCCCGAGCATTGTTTATTTTAAAGCGATATTTGCATGCAGCATGCTGTATTTGTTTTTTTGTCAAATACATGCGTTAGATGCAAATGAGTGTATCGCTTTAAAGTTTTGCTACATTGCCAAGGATTGGCTTCGGATTTCAATGTTTCAGATGTTTTATTTAGACCTTTTAGGACATTTTTTTATTTATTTTTGTTGGGGGATGTCCAGACTTTTGGATGATTTCCGTTATTTGCTGCTGCCGCCTTCTAAATTGTCTTGCGATAGCGATGTAGGGTTGGCTACGGTACGGTGTGTAAGAAGTTCAAAATATATGCATTACCTAACCCGGTGCCATGTGATACCTTCTGGAGGAGAAGCGCAAAAGTGAGAGCATTTTGGTCACTTCTCCTTTGTCTTTCGTATCACCCTGAAAAATATTTGTTTTGGATCTCAATTTTTTTTTTTTAGACGTAGACATTTTTAAAAGCACATCCTTTTACACTAACTATAACATTTTAACCAAAATAATTACACCTTTCTATATTTACAACGTGTAATCTTTTTTGTATTTTTGCATTTTAAGATTGTTTAATACGGTTAATTCACATTTTACATTTCACATTTTATATGGTCGACTTTGTCATAATTTTGCAGATTATAGCCCCTTAATCTTAGTTATACTGTGTAACGTTAGTATAGTTAGAGTGTACACCTTTTATATAAGTTTTTAAGATTCCTATATGTTAAATGTATGCACCGTCCTGCCATAGTGAATTCCTTGTTTGTGCGGACTTACATGGCGATTAAAACTGTTTCTGATTCTGATTCTTTGTAGATTCCTTGTGCATACATATTTGCACTGCTCTGGGCGATCCGTTTTTTGTAAATCGAGTGTGAATTGTTCCTGTGCACGGTGCTTTGTAATATTTCGATGAAAGGCACTTTTTACATATAGATTATATCACTATCTTTTACGTGTAGTGTGACTGATTACGATGGGAAATCTATTTCCAGGCACAATACTGGATACTACCACTGTGTAGATTTCCACAGTGGTACTGGATATACAGCAGTTCCCCGATGTTTATTTGAATTGCGTGAATTCAGTTTCTGAAAAAGCTCCACGCACGTGGTGTCAAACGTCGGACACCATTACGACAAATGCCCAGTACAAGCCCATAACACGTCAGAGAGCCACAAAAACGCTTCAACAATTTTGGACTTTGCGGTATTTCGACGTTTCGTCGTAAGGGTGTGGGGTGACTAGTGCCTGATTGAGTTGTTGAGGCATGGAATACGAAACAGAAAACGTATGCTATAGGACCGCCGATTCAAATTAAACTGAGCCACAGATAATGAATGATTTAATTTGAATCGTAATTACCATAATTCGTAGGCGTCGGCATAAATCAAATTCAATATGCTCGTATAGTTCGCCATACGCCGTTGCACATTTTAATTCAAATTTTCCACGAAAAAATTAATCCCTGTGGGCACTTGCTCAATTGATCGCTCGCTGTGTTTGCAGCGAATGCGGTGCTTTGTGAGATAGAGAAAGGTCCACCTCCCGGTCCCGTGGAATTCACGCTCAGCAGTGGAGACATTCGTGACCCAAGTCCCGCAAGAGGTCGTGGTTAAATGTCAATGGACTCGCATCGCTCCTGGCCCACAGAAAAGGAAAATATATAGCCCCGGCAGGGATTTGTAAACAGAATTTATTGTTCAGAAATGCCACAGATTCAATGCTGTGCCGCTTTCAGAAAGGGCACTGAAAAGATATAGTGTTGGGAAAAAATTGGCATCATTTAAATTAGCTTATCCCTTGTAAAGTACAAATGCTCAGTGAAATGGGCTATTTTGCCGAATGCTTAATTTATGGAGCACTTTGGACTATTCAACACTTTTACGTGCTGAGAAAATGTATAATGGTATTGAAAAAAATCATAACTTGGATGTTATTACGTCTGAGTTTAAATCATTATTATTTTGTCAGCCTTACAGTGTTTTCTAGGTATAGGGAGACGAGCATCCATCTTACAGAAACTAATTTAAGCGCGAAATGCCGGCAAGAAAGATTAACGCTGCCTAAGCATACATATATTGCTCCTTGGTGTGCCTTAAGTATTTGGATTCGTTTGACTTCGAGGGCTTGACATTGCACGCGCAATAATGAAAAGCAAACGTGCTGGCGAATTCACGCTGAAATTTCAGTCTGGAAATATGAATGGACTCCCGGCTGCCGTGGCATGTGCGCCAGGCTGGAGGGATGGCAATCAAAACACGCTAAACGGACTGATTAAGATAGAATATTATGTCAAGCCCACGCTAGTCTCTGAGAAGCGCCGGGAAGCGAAACGCGAGAGCCGGGAGCTCTTCATCAATCCGGATGGCTCTTGCACGTGTGCTCGGAGGGTTTGTCCGGTGATTAATATTGATTGCGGAAAGACTGCTGCTGCTGCTGCTGCGTTTGAAAGTGAGGCTGTAATAGGTGGGGTGGGGGGCATCTTGGAGGAAGTGATCAGCAGCGTTTGTGATTAAGAGTGTTTGTTGCTGTTTGTGGGCAGAGGGACCTCCCGCACGCTACTCCATCCCGAGTGTGTTGATAATGACATTGATTAAGAATGCGAAGTTACTCAAATGTTTCTTTATATACTTATTTTATTGCGATGTTTGTCACGGATGTTCATGAATTTAGATTTCCTCAAGGCCACCTTTGACACCCGGAGTTTTTAAACTTGCAAGCCTGCCTTGAGGGTGTTGATTACTTTACATATAGGGACATGCATAATAAGTTTACACTGATTAAGAATGCTACGTTCATCATCATTATCATCCGTAGTCTATCCACTCCTGAACGAAGGTCACCCCTGAGCCTCCGCTGTGCTTTCCAGATCATACGATGCAATAATCCACCAAGCGCTGAAAGTCACTTGGCCTATTTTATTCGAACGATGTCGGGACCAGATACGTTAACACCGGCACACTGGTTTGTTGTCCTGGCGCGGAGATTGCCCGTGGATTCCCGTGTGCGCACTCCGCGTTGTCACAGCGAGCGTACAAACGGGCGCTAATTTCAGGACTTCTCATTGTGCGAAACTTCACGCGGTTCGGGCGATTTATGGGCAGGTAGTTGGAACAAAGCCACGCTGCAGCTCTTTTCGAAAACAAAACCCAGCCTCCTTTTGGCTTTTTTTGGGGGCAGCATGTCGTTGTCTATTGGAACCAAAAGTCCCTGGTCCATTTGCAAAAAAAAAATTTGAATACTTGGAAAGATTTCCTCCGAGCTATTTCCTCCCCCTCCCCTCCCCGTCAAAGGCACCCCACACTGATTCTCGGCCAGATACAAGCATTGCTGTGGAGACTCAAGGAAAAAGAGACTTTAACGTTTTGAGCTCAACACGCGGCGTATTTTCTGCTACCCCTTCAGATAAAAATTTCTATTGCGGAGAGGGGGGGGGGCGGCGGCAGGAGCGGCGGTTGGGTGGCGTTGGTGCGTTTCTGAGCAGTCGTCCGCGAATCACCTCCGGAGGGGGGGGGTGGTCGGCTAGAAAATCGCACAGTGCCAGCAATTCCACAGAGCGCAGAGCCTCAGGTGGCCTCCGACGATGCCATGTGCAGCGCCAGTCGGCAGCAAAGATGGGGTCCAAGGTATTTGTTCATGTAGTCGTTTTTACATATTTTGTTTGCAAAATATGTAAAAATATGTATACGAAAAAAATATAATGGGGTTTTTTTCAGGCGGTATTCTGCGTCAGCGTTCGTGCTGGGGCGAAATGAATGCTTTGTGACAATGTAATTAAAAAAGGTACCTTTTTGGGGGGAATTTCAAAATGAGTTGGTGCGTAATTGTTATTTTTGGCCTCCTGGCATTACTCGCCCAGACGTCTTGCAGAGAGGTATGTTCGGTGGTGATATCCGTGTGTTACATCGCAGGATCAAGGTGGTTGCTTGGGGAGATCTTTATCCAGCAGTGGATTGGCCACGACTGATGAAATATCCAAGGGATTCAGAATATCCCGTCGGGCACCACCAGGATTTATTTTATTAACAAAAACACATTACTTTTAACAACGGAAAAACAAATCCAGAGAGCGTGATTTGCACGTTGTAATTTACCTTCTGTGCAAAGTTTGCAAATGAGTTCTTCTGGGGGTTTGTGTTATTATTTTTTTGCTGCCACTCTTTTTTGACCTGCACAGCCAAGTGATTTCATTTCTGCCATAACACATTAATGCATCACTGCAGCCTCTTTTATGTTGGACTGGCTCGCGCGACGATGTAGGGCCATGATTGCATTTGTATGCAAAATGTGTCGGTAGTGGGGGGGGGGGTTAACAGATTGAGCCCTGGGTAAACACCACTCATGAAACTTTAGGCGGGCACCCCTTTTTGCTACGAGGCTGGTCGAGCAGATAATCCGTCGCAAGCTTAACACGTGATTGTTATTTAACTCGGAGCGCACATGCACATACGCAGCAGCAGCGTCAATATTTCACATTCGTTCTGCAATGCTTTTTTTTACATAACTGCGCTGTGTTCTAAATTACCTAAAATATATGTTTTTTTTCTTTCTTTCTGCGAATAACTATAAACACGATTTTGTAATCATCGGTCATGTTCGAGCCACTGCCGGTTGAGGGCCAACAATGTCAGATGTGTCCGGGAATACAAACTCGGATCGAACGGTTCACAATGGAGTGCACTCACCGTTGCACCACGGCGATTGATACATTGCATGTAACGTTCCAATTTTGCCAAAACGTTTCACTTCGGGCCTCTATGAATTTAACGATAAAACTGAAACGGATTGAATATTTTATTGATGTATTCTTACTGATGTGGGGGGGGGGCGTGGGGGGGATTGGTGTATTTCCAGGTGCAGCTTCTGGTTGTGGTAGCGATGAGCGAACGAAAATTCTGTCCCCTTTCTTCACTACGGACTCGGCAGCGTGCACGCAACGCAGATGTTCAATCGGTCGCTGTGCTCGCTCTTGCCGGATGGGCGAAACCTTTGAGCGATGCCGTCCCTTTTGAAATGGAGACCTCGCGCCCGCACAAAGGAGGGGACATTAATACGGGCGTTTGTTTCAAAATGGCTCGTGGCAGACGGGCGGGTGACGGCGCTGACGGTTAATGTCGTTTGTCAACTTGTCATTGTTTCGCGGAGTAAACGCTCGCCGTGGGTTCATGTGGCCCCATTATCCTCTCAATACTCTTGCCCTGGGCTCTGGTGGCACCCCGCTACCGATCTTGAATCGGTGCTCGCACGAGCAAAGCCGGGAGCGTCTGCACACGGACACTCGGTCCGAGATCTTGATCATGCCGCACTGCGATGATTCGCAGCGCTGCCGTTGATACAATGGGGCGAGCTTCTCAAATCCTCAAACACGGCACCTTCTGTCCACCCAGCGGTACAAATGGGCAAATCGATCGGCAGGTCACGTGTGGCGGGGTCAAGTGTGAGTACTGTCACCTCTTCCAAGATGTCCTGCCAGCGTGGACTAGTAGGTCAAATACCCTTTAGAGGGGGGCTCCCTTGAGCTTCCTTTGGTAAGAGGCCCTTCCACCAGCAGCTGCATCAGCAAGCAAATGCAGGGCTGCACCTCTGCCTTTTTTTGTTTCCATCTCCTGCACTGGTCTGACCTCATCACGACAGTCGGAGGGACCGCCTCGACCCCCATCACAATCCAGTTGACCCCATCTCTGCGGGGGTCAATCCCGTAACTGGATAAGTGGGCAGGGTCGGGCACTTTGTGGTCTACAGCTCGGGAGTTTGGGGGTGACAATCTATATCTGCCGGCGGCACGTGGAGGGCACGTGGAGCATCGATGCGGCGGGTGCGGAGCGCCGAGCATCGCGGTTCTTCTCCAGGTGACGTTCGTAGGCCAGGACAGTGGGCCTGGTTTGCGTCGACAAAGCCCCACGGGAGCTGGCGCCGGCTGGCCGGGGTGGTGGGTAGTGGGTGGGGGGGGTGGGCGAAGGTGGCGGTAGTCCTCACGGCTGTTTTCGTCCGAGGCGACCTCAATCGGTTCGTGCCGAGACGTCGCGCGGGTCGTCAACGGGAGGGAGTCCCGCCTGGACTGGGTTTGCCCTCTGTCGTGGGGAGACGGTGGCGCTGCCAATCTGTAGCCCATGAGCAACCAAGAGGGTTTTGTTGGTGCCCTCTGGGGTGGCATTGCCACTGCTATGCACAAGGGGCCTTGGGAAGAAATCTTACCGTACATATTGTCTGTTTTGATAGACACACTTGCTGTTTATTTCTCCATCAAAAACTACATTTTCTGTCAACAGTGTACTCCTGTACCCTTCTTTAACGACATCTTGCTCATTGAAAGCGACCGCAGCAACCTTGCTGTCTTACATAATAGTATTCTAGAGGTAAACTCTTTCAAACACAAATAATTGTGGCCATTTGCCAGCCCGTGCGGCACTGGTAAATCAATTGTTGGAGCAACGTGAGTGATTGGGGCCGTGGCTCTGAGAAGTTGTTCAGCGGAAGCCAATGTGGTTGTGACATCGAATTCACATCCCAGCAGCCGTCATCGTGGGCACCATCTGTTCCCGGCGCTTAGTGGAGAGTCCCCTGTTGATTTCCCCACGCTTGTTGAGGGCTCTTGTCTGCCCCTCGCTCACCGTTTCATCTCACCCACTGCCGCGTTCAACCCCCGTCACACCGCCGCCCACAGCGCTCCTCGTGCCGTTTCTCTCCTCGCAC
>JAAXLI020003791.1:0-10254 GCA_014621495.2 Entosphenus tridentatus | reverse complement strand
TTTTCTACCTACGGGACTTTACTGAAATAACTAAAGAGTAAAGCTCTTGTAATTTGATTTGGTATTGGTATTCAATGCCCTGTTGATTTGTGCATCATTGTAACTGTTCATTTGCAGGGCTTCTTTAACATGTTTAATTTCACTTCTCAGACTGTCACCATCTGACACTTTGTTAGTTCGATAAATGAGCATATTGATGAGAGCAGATTTCTGTGCGTGGTGATGGTGTGACTGCATTCAGATAGGCGTCAATATGCGTTTTCTTTCGGTAAACACTGTGTGTTAGTTTACCATTTCTACCCCGTCCGAGCAGAATATCTGAAATGGTAGAGTTCTGTCAGCTTCCACTTCCATGGTGAACTGGATGGATGGGTTTTGCGAGTTGAGATGATAAAAAAATGCGTTCAGTGTATATTTGCCGTGTGGCCAGACCACCAATGTGTCATCCACATCTAAACCAAGCAGATGGTTTTAGTGTGCTTGAAGCTATTGCTTTTGCTTCAAAATCTTCCATGTATAAATTCGCAATCACAGGAGACAAAGGAGAGCCCATTGCTGCTACTTCCTTTTGTTTATAGAAGTCACCTTTCCACAAGAAGTAAGTGTTCTTTAGACAGTGTTCAGATAGTCTTGGGATATCTTTGTCTAAACCTTTGTTTGTTACCAGAGTGTCGAGTAATGGAATTGACTCGTTGAGTGGAACCCTTGTGAACAGAGAGGTTACATCAAAACTTACGAGAATATCATTAGGATTAAGCTTAACATCTTTAATTATATTTACGAGATGTTCAGAGTTGTTGATGAACGAAGAGGTCCTACCGATGTAGGGCTGTATTTATTTCGTTACGTATTGTGCTAATTTGAACGTGGCAGAGCCTATTGTACTAACTATGGGTCTCAATGGGACATCAGGTTTGTGAATTTTTGGTAGCCCATAAAGTCATGGTGGTTTTGATGCCCTTGGTTTGATCAGGTATTGCTCTTCCTTGGGAATTTATGACTTGGCAATGATTGTCGTTTTTTTACGTTCCAAGGTGCTGGTTGGGTCTCGTTAAATTTTAAGGGAGGTACCTTCATCGAGAAAATCTTTGATTATATTATCGTAGTCCTCACGGGGCATCACAACAGTTGATCGGCCCTTATTAGCAGCAATAATTTGGATATCTTATATAATACATTATTTAAACGCAGGCCTACAAAGGGCAGCGTACTTCAATAGGGATTACCGTTGGTAGGGCTATTTTAGTAAAAACAATAGACAGGAAGGGCAAGTTCAAAGGGCTCGCATAATGCACATGCATAATGTACATTGCCTCAATAATCCCCCCCCCCCCCTACACATTGTGCAAGAGCGCAGCTGCGTGGTCAACACATCTACGCCTCTATATAAGGAACGAAATAATAAGACTTCTCCACAAATCTGGCTGTCGCCTGATGAAGCTAGTTGTAATTACTGGCGAAACGTCGTACTCAGATTGTAAATGTTGTGGTTTGGCTCTCCCACACCGGTGTGCTGTACTAGTGACGAATTGGCATGTTCTGTTTACGTGACAACCCTTACTAGTTGGCTGTGTCGGGTGGTGGCGGGTTTTATCGACGCATTTATATATTTACGCGATCTAACCCAAAAACCTCTCTTATGGATGATAATGGTCGCGAAAGCCTACGTGTTCAGCCTTAATAATACTGTAGTACAATAAATGTATTAAAGCATTTTATAAATAAAATGTAATAAGTTTGAATGATAATGATATGAAAAATACAATAAGTTATGTACTTACTGGTGTATTTGGTCGAAGCTTGCGTACGATTAACCACCGTCTGCCATAAACACATGTCTCGCTGGAAGCTATACTCGATCCATGAATCACCAATGAATTCCCGCAGTGATATACCCTCCATTAACCAATATTCTAACGTGGCTGTCGGACCGCCTGTCAGCAGAATCGATACAAGGTACCTCGATTCAGGTTCCACAAGACCATATTTGGGCTGATCTGTTCATGTATTTTAATCTAGGACAGAGAGCGGTATAACTAAACAGCGTTATAAGAGGCGGCGCTATAAGCCTGTAATTGGCCGTATATCGTAAACATTTTGAAGAGTTCACCGAATGACTCAGCTGAAAAGAATGGTGGAGGGATCTGCACGCCCCTCACACCGACGTGTAATAACGTGGGAGTGCTGGTAAAACACGTGAGTGATTTAGTGACCAGACTGAGTGTGAATGACGATGTGAGACCCCCAAGCTCCGGCATGACCACAACTCCACACATCAAAATCGCCCGCAACTTCATCTTCGCCTGCAACTGCTTTGTCCACTTGCGAGTGAGTGGTTGCACGACAAGGAAGTGAAGCGGCCATGTAATCCGGGGTCGTGATGACCAACCGCAGCTCTCGAGTGCGTTTCGTGGCAACGAAAAGCCTTGTGACAAATTGCCAAGTTTCAAAGTCGCGACAGGAACTTCACTACGAGCAGCAACAGGGTTGCAGAGATGTCCGCATAGAAAGCAACCTGAGTCACGCAACTGATTGCACCAGCTCGGCCCCGACCTTAGACTACAACGCCAACTAAGTTATCGCGGAATGCCAGTGAGATTTCGGAATGAATGGACACGTCACTTACGGTGATTTTCGGTAGAAACACAACGTAGCTGATGCTATTTGCAACATCGTTCGCCTGCAGTGTGTAATCGTCAGAGGTTTGATTCAAATAGCTCTCCCACGTAATGTTGTCCATGCTGTAGGCCACCTGCAAAAACGAGAGAGACGTGAATCCTTTTGTTAAATTCTTAACCGGTCATAATAAAGCCTCTGTGCCCATGATAAACCACGGACAGGAAAGCCAGTCAAGACAGACATAGAGAAGGGCACGACTCAAGATAAGCAGTATTAAACAAAGATGCCCACCGCATCGCGGGGCGCTTTCAGATGCCCTTCTGCGGCCGTCTGGAATGCTTTTCCTTGCGATATTAAGAAGCTACTGGAGCTATGGACTTTAAAATTATCTAGATTGAAACATAATTTCTTTAGAACTACTTTTTACGATTAGTTTGATCCCCCCCAACCTCCGATTCCCACAGTTGGCTACATATGGTGCCAGAGGTTCAACATACATACAGAAGGAGGGGGCAACTGTTTTCAAAAGGGGGTTCGGCAGGGAGAGGGGAGGAGTTCAGAGTGGGGGTTGCCACATAGATTGAACTGAGACGCCACTCAATCGCTTAACGGCACGCCTCGCATCTGAGAGACAGCACAGAATGAACATAGGGGAGAGATGAGTACGGATTAGCGGTACAGAGGAGATCAAACCTCCATTGCGGATGGCGAATATTGTGCCGTCCTTGCCATAGCCATCCTGGAGATCTGAACGGGGTGTTTGAAATCCACGGTGATGTAGGGTTGACTCCCACCATAGTAACTTGAGGCAGCTGCAATGATCATAAAGTATACAGGGTGGCCCAAAAGTCAGTACACATAGGGTTATTATTATACAGGGTGGCCCAAAAGTCAGCAGACATAGCATTATTATTATTATATAGCATGGCTATTATTGTGCAGGGTAGCCCAACAGTCAGACAGATTCCGAGAGCCTTGGTCAAATATTTTGTCACGGCCTAAGTCACCGCATGCAGGCAGGTTGCAGTAGTCCCACTCGGTGTCCGTGTTGTTGGTGTAGCACCACGGCCTCTCTCTCGCGCCACGAGGATTGCGGCAGTAGTTGCCATCCAGCCCACTGTCCGGGTGGCTGAGCGGAGTCTCGGCGTGAGCATGCGGTGTCTGCAGGTTCCACGGCTGACAGGGCAGCTGCAACCAAGTCGCCGAGACGTTACCGCGGTAAGCCTGCCCAGAACCGAAGTAGCAGTCTATACGGAAGAACGGAAAAACAAAACAGAAAACCCTTGAGCGAATGGTTCGAGATGGCGTGAGACGCAGCGGTTCGCAGGGCACAGCGATCGTTCGGTGGCGGCGCTCACCAGGGATCGATTTATCATGTGGAAGCTATCCGGGAACGTCGCAGGCACACCGAGGCCAAGAGAGCTGTTTAAGGAAAACACTATGTATCCTTCATCATAAGACCTTCTTTGCCAGTACCAAAATATAATAATAGGGATTTTCCCCTTTTTTCTGGCAACAAAACTGAAACCATTTTAAAGGAATCATGTGTGCATTAACCACAATACTTGTGGTCCAAATGCAAACAAAAAACAAACTCTGATAATATATGCATTGTCCTTGAAACTGATTGCTCCACACCAGAGACAGCTTTCTTTTGAGCCTCGTCTCAATTGGTGCTGGACCAGAGGACGCCAAAAGGCATACAGCTCAAAGAAATGCTTGCGCGTTCTGATCTTCGGCGGTGCTACTTGCAGACATCTTGGAACGGGAAAGGGTTAAGTAAGCACACCCAATGCATGTCAATCGTTGTCCTTAATTTAATTCAGTGACACCTCAATGTGTTTCAAGTGAGAGTTGCACCTGAACGGAGACCGATGGAGTTGGTGTCTCCTGAGACCCCAGATATCTGCTCTGGTCCCACGGCACCGGTGCTCAAACCCAAGGCGATGTCACATCCTGTGTGAGACAAGGAAGTCCTTTTAAATTGAATTGTTTTGCTACATGTCAAAACCAAGATCCCCTGTATAGCCTGAACAGGCTGTTGGGGGAAGTGTTATTAGTGAGTGCACCTATGAAGGCTGGAACAGCAGACAAAGGGATGGGTGGCCAGCACAACACTCGGCCGCATTTCTCACCCTAGTGGCCATGTTTACAGACCACTCCACGTACTCAATTGAGGCCGAGTCGACCTAGGGGAGGCCTAGGACTGGTTAAGATAATCGTCACCGGTGTTGGCCGTGGGCGGGAATAGAATTCGGCTCGCGAGGTTCGGAAGGCAGTGCGCTAACTGCTGTGTCACCACTCTGCTATCTTATGTTAAGCAGCACGTGCGTGTAGCAGACAGCCATGGTATAGTCACTGGAGGCAGTAGCAGCAGCGAGGGTTAGTAGATCACACACCGATGGGCTGTGAAATTTTTCTGCCTGTGGGTGTTGAGGACGAGACCGTACCCTGGCAAGCCAGCAGATGCCGTACAGCAAATGGGTTCATTTTCACGTAATATTTGTTTTATTGTTACTAGGTAAAGCCCACTGAGCTACATAGCTCTTTTTCAGAAGTGACCTGGCCACATATGATAGCTCAACGAAGTGGCTGATTGTGTGCAAATGTATAGCAGCCAAATACTCTACATGCGTGATATTGATGATAAATGTGGAGGGAAAACCCGGGGGACTCGGAGAAAAATCCACACAACCACGGGGACAGAGCATGTGTGCTCCAAATATATAGAACCCGCAGGCGAGATGCTATGTTCGGGCATTGAAAAAACCCGTTTCTTTGGTTGAAACTACATTAATCGGAACCTAATTTCCAGCCATTGACTTAACAATATGTCTATAATTTTTTTGCTCAAAATTAGCATTAAAAAAAACAGGAACCAAAAAAATACAAGAAAAGATACCCCAAAACGTGTTCATGTAACACGTTCAAATGAATAATAACTAACATAAGTCTTTACCGCTTTCAAACTGGACTTCGCCCAGCAGTAGCCACTTTGCGGAAGGGTAGAGAATACATTGCAGCATCGACCCCCGGTATCCTGACAGGTTGATGTTCAGGCTCACTAGACCAGGGGTATTCCGATCCCACCACGTGGACTCGTAGTCCACCACCTGAAGAGAAAACACACGCAGTGTAGTTACCCGGTGCCCGTGTGCCGCACTACCATAGGCTCAAAGCATATTTAAACAGAACGTTCGTAGATCGAGGGATACCTGTGCCAGTGATTGGCCTCCAGCCAAACAGAACGCTGGGAACAGACATAAGTATTGGTACGTGACGTTTCTTTATGATGTGGTGATTTACGGCAGCAGTGCGATGTTAACCGGGCTCCCACCTGCACGAGGTCGTTAATGCTGCTGCCCACACTGCAGGCGACTCGCTCAAACACCCCAATGCCGTCCGTATTGTTGTTGTTGGAGGAGAACGTCAGCTTGCCGAGTAGAGTATCTCCTGTTACAAACAAAGCCACGGGAGGCTTAACCATGATGCAGCCATCCTGTCCTTACAACGTGTTGCCATCACTCTATGCCTCTCTCAAATTCCTTCTATGTCTCGTACAAACGTGTTCTCCTTCATTCCCAATCTTCTCTCTCTCTCTCTGTCTCTCCTTCTCCCTGTGCCCAGTCCTGTTTTAGATATTTCTCCATCCTTGCCCGCCTCCACTGGGACCAACTTCCCCTTTTATACCTACGTGACTTTACCGAAGAACCAAAGAGAATGGATTCCTGCAGTGACGAAAGCTTCAAATCAAGATCCATAGATACTACTATAATCATTAGATACTACTGTAGAGTCAGTATTTCTACTATAGAGTTGGTTGATACTACTATAGAGTCGGCAGATACTACAATTGAGTCAGAAGATACTACTACAGTCAGTAGATACCACTACTGTCAGTAAATACTACTATAAAGTCAGTAGATACTACTATAGTTAGTAGATACTACTGTATAGTTAGTAGATACTACTACTGTCAGCAGATACTACTACGGTTAGTAAATATTGCTACAGTCAGATACTACTATACAGTCAGTAGATACTAATGTACAACCAGTAGATACTACTGTAGATGTAGTAGGTACTACTACGGTCAGTAAATACTTCTACAGTCAGTAGATACTACTATAGTCTGTAGATACTACTGTATAGTTAGTAGATACTACTACTGTCAGTAGATACTACTACGGTTAGTAAATACTACTACAGTCAGTAGATACTACTGTAGAGTTAGTAGTTACTACTATAGTCAGTGGATACTACCATAGTCAGTAGTTACTACTGTAGAGCCGGTAGATATTACTATAGAGTCAGTAGATAATAGTATAGGCAATAGATGCCACTATAGTCAGTATACTGCTGTAGAGTCTGTAGATACAACTATAGAGTCAGCAGATACTATACAGTTAATAGTTAATACTATAGACAGTGGATACTACTATAGAGTCAATAGATACTATAGATTCAGTAGATATTACCCACGTCCAACCGCATAGCCGCATCTGAGTGAAATTAACCTTCATAGACAGGTTTTAGTCGCACTAACTGAACCCGCGTTTAGTGAGGGGAAACCTGCATTCTGTAGTGCATTACAAGTGGAGATTCTGCATTCCATTGTGTTGTGCAATTCCATTGCAGTCTGTTTACAATTCACGTGGCTCAATGTCATCTTTTTGATGAATCGATGGGCGAATGTTTAATAAAAATACCCACCCCTCTATCCGCCCTGCAGCAACAGCAGCTATGTAAATAGTTCACACTGCAGTTAAGTCTGTGATTGATAGGTCACACGAGGTAGGGACAACTGTGAAAAAGATCTGCATAGCTCTTCGGATTTCTCCAGTATCAATACATATTCTGATTCTGTAAAGTGTGGTACCTGCACTCTTCCTTAGACGTTTGTCCAGTGTGGAATAGGCCAAAACACACTCGAGAGCGTCCTCTAGTGGAGGTCCTTTCCACCAGCAGTGGCATAGGCGAGCAATTGCAGGGGCTGCGCCTTTACATTCAAGGCAATGGTGCTCGTGTTAACCATAAGCCGAGATTCAAACCCTCGGAGCCCGGCTCTGTAGCTCAGCATTCAAACCACTGCATTGACCACTCCCCTCCCAACAACGACAAAGATCTCCCGTGTAGCCATTAACGGGCTGTTGGGCAAGTACTGTTAGCGAGTAGCACCTATGATGGCTGGAATAGTGGCACACAAGGGGGTGGATGACCAGCACCAGTGGAGATGTTTACTACGCACTGCACCAAGTACTCATTTGAGGCTGAGTCGACCTACGGTAAGCCCAATACCGGTTCAGATAACAGTCACTGTTTATATTCGCCGTAATCAGGAATCAAACTGGGGTGGCCGGGTTCGTAGCATAGCGCAGTTCCAACCACTGCGCCACCGGTCGCTATTCCCAAAAAACAAAGACAAAGATCCCCTCTATAGCCCTTAACAGGCTGCAGGGGCAAGTGCTGTTAGTATCGAGTATCAGCAGCAACGTTGATTATGAGCAACATCTGTGAAGGCCGGCACTGTGGCACACGTGGAGGGGGGTGTGGGGTCCCCACGCCGTGCCCCCCCCTCCAAAAGTGCGGGGCCAAATAACACCCCGATTCGCCATACCCTAGGGACGGCTCTGGTCAGTGCCAAACACGCCCGACCATTCCACTTTTGCGGTCACCTTCAAACTCGATCGTGATAGGCACTGCGTGCGAGCCGTCCCAACCAACCCACTCCCGCCCTGCATTCTCCTTCCAGTTGCTGGGTCCGACGACACTATCCACCAGTTGACCTCGACCTCCGGACAGAATGCCATTGGCATCTGTACTGCCAGTGTAGCCATCGTCGAAGAGAGTCGTCCCGGCCAGGATCTGTCCTTGTGGTGCTGAATACCTCAACACCGTGGCTGAGAGCAGCACACCACCTTGAAGAGTACGACCAAAGAGAGAGTCAAGTTTAGAGTTCAGTTTGTCTACACACATTTGTCTCTCCACATAGAAAACAAATAATGAGAGAGTAATGTATGTTAAAATAATTTCACACTGTACGTAGCCAAACCTGCTAATCGGAGGTGCGCGGGAAGGACAAAAAAAATTACGTAGTCGGAAGAAAAAGTGTTCCAGACGGCCGCAGAAGCGCATCTGAAAGTGCATAATGCAGTGACCGTCTTTGTTCGATGGCTGGCCAGAAGCCGCTGTGAAGTACTGTAGATGCATTTCTGGAGCTTCGTAAATTGAAACTTCGTAGATTGAATAACTTAGTACTCTAAGGATGCCTTCCCAGCCTTTGTAACTTAACATTTCATACTATAAACACGTCCTAACTTACCATTCAGATTGTAAACAAATAAGATTCATATTAAAAATAAAATTTCTTACTGTCAGTATGAAATAAATACAAAACACTGACAATTAAAAGAAACAGTGAATAAACGTAATTGTATTATCTTACCTATAAACGTCACTTTTTGTCTGTCTGTCTGTCTGTCTGCGTACGCTCGCTTGCGAGGGATTTGGCGCTCGGGCCGTGGGGTTTAGGACGAAAAAAATTTGCCGCGGACACGCCCCCGGCCCCGCGGTGGGAATAGGCATTTCCGATTTTTCGTTTCTAAACTTTAAATCGGTCTGATTATCGATTTAGTGCGATTTCTCTTTATTTATTTATTTACTTTTGCCGACCAGAACGTGACGAGGCACGCATTTGCGCATGCGCGAGCGCGGTTGCCCCTGGCAACGGGCGGTTGCCCCTGGCAACGGGCGGTTGCCCCTGGCAACGGGCGGCAACGCCGTCGCCGCGGGGTGGCCGCCATTTTTAATTCACGGTAAAAATATGCGCACGCGTTAACACGCCACGCTGAGGTAAATTCGTCAAAGTTTCACGTCCTCTTCACTCCCCCCCCACCCCAATGAGCGCACTTACTATTATAGGGTCGGTAGATATAACAATTATAGCGATTACACAGTATTATTCTAGCGCGGGGGGGGGGGGGGTAGCGGCCCCAGCACCCGGCCTCGGCCGGGTGGGCAATCTAGGCGAGGCCGGAGGCTCTGCACGGTACTAGGCCTCGACACCACACACATGTCAGGCGAAGACTTTGTGCTATAAACTCGATATACCCAGCGTTGCCCGGGGGGAAAATACATTTAAAATCTACCAAAAACTTTAAAACATTACATACCAACGAAAATACAACTGTGTAATTAATATGTAAAACCCGACAGAGCCAAGAATCGATTCTCTGAATCGCGCAAAGGAATCGAAAGTTGTAGACTCCTTTACAATCGGCCGATTCCCGTTTATTATAAGTTGGTTATACTGGTAGCAACGAAGTGGACCAGCCTACAATAGATTATATCGTCCGTCCGTCCGTCCGTCCGTGTATCAACATCGCCCCCTACTGCAAACACTTGGCATGACCCTACAAAAACCTTTACACTCAGTGACGCTTTCGGCTTTCCTGTCGAAACAAGTGTATACCATTCCCTTATAATTCCCTCAGATAGCTTTTAATTAAAACTTTTAAATTAAAAATTAACTCGCAGCGGCCTAAAGCCTACAGCTAGGCCTAAAGCCTCGAACAACGCCTCAAACTCTCCCTTCGTATCGTACCCCCGCGTGTGTGCAAGGGAGTTAATGTTTAA
>JAAXLI020003790.1:0-10257 GCA_014621495.2 Entosphenus tridentatus | reverse complement strand
GCTTGGTGCTCGTTGTGCGTTACAGAGTTGGCATTGAGCTATGGGATCCGTGTCTAACCGAGAGAATCCTTGCCTACACACATCTGGCGGTTCACCAGCATCGGTTCCAGCAAGCCCAATCGGAGACGAGACACCGAATGTTAAAACCGGTCTGTGTGTGTCACAGTCTGTGTGTGTGTGCGTCACAGTGTGTCACAGTCTGTGTGTCACAGTGTATGTCACAGTGTGTGTGTCACAGTGTCACAGTGTGTGTGTCACAGTGTGTGTGTCACAGTGTGTGTGTCACAGTGTGTCACACCTGGGTCTGCCCCGTGTGTGTGTGTCTGTGTGTATGTGTCACAGTGTGTGTGTCCCATCGGTGGTGGGGAGCGGTAGTGTAGCGGTTAGCGCGCTGCGCTATGAACCCGGCGACACGAGTTCGATTCCCGCTCACGGTTAACACCAGTGACGATTATCTGAACCGGTCCTGGGCCTCCCCTAGGTCGACTCAGCCTCAAATGAGTACCTGGTGCGGTGTGTAAACATCGCCACTAGGGAGACAAAGGCGGTCGGGCGTGGTTGCTGGCCACCCACCCCCTCGTGTACTGTTCCGGCCTTCATAGGTGCTCGCTAACAGCACTTGCCCCAATAGTCTGTTAAGGCTATACGGGGGATCTTTGTGTTCCATCCGTGAGCTTCTCCGGCAGGCAAGGCTGCGTTGACTGGGTCATGTAGCCCGCATGCCCAGCCACCGCATGCCTAAACAGCTTTTGTTCGGCCAGATCGAGGGGGCTAAATGGGCGCGGCACGGGCTAGAGAAGAGATTGAGTGATGTGGTACAGGACGTGGAGCTGAATGGATTTGCCGATGACTGGTACCAGCGGTGTCAAGATTGGCCTCTGTGGAGGAGGCTCGTGAAGGACGCTACTGGGCAGTTGGAGGCAGTCGCCCTCCAACAACAACGGAGGGCAGAGGAGCGACGCTCACAACGAGTGGAGCGCCGGGTGGCTAAAGCATAGCAAGTTGGTACAGTAGGGGGCACAGGTGGTGCATCAGCCAGTCATCTCGGTCATCTCGGTCAGTCGACCCGTGGCACCTGGGTCTGCCCCGTGACCTCCTGCCAGCGGGCGTTCGACACTTCACGTGGCCTCAAGGTGCACTTGGCCTGGCACAAGCGTCGTGGTGACGTCACCGCCACTTAGTGGCGAATGGCGGTTGTTGTTGTGTCACAGTGTATATGTGAGCCGGAGTGGCCACTGAACAATTACGGCACAAACACGGAGGTGGGCGGTCGTGCAGATGCGCAGGCGTCCCCTCTCATCCCCTCGTGCCATCGCCTCCGTGACCCCCTCTGCCCCTGGAGAGGTGACTTCGCAGGAGAGTGTGGCCGCTCTGGCGCTCGCCGTGGAGAAGGCCTTGGCAGGAGAGGGGTTGAACGCGCTCATCAACAATGCGGGCGTGGCGCTGATGGCCCCGCTGGGAAGCGTCAAGGCCGAGGACATGATGCGCAACTACAACGTGAACGTGGTGGCGCCGCTCATGATCACACAGGTGCGGCCGCGAGAACACCTCCCGTGCGATGGAGAGGACTGCAGAGCTTGGGCAATTCTTGGCTCCAGCTCTCGGCTTGTTTCCTCTTCACCTCTCTTCGAGTCGATTTCGCTCCACATTAGTGGGCGAACGTTGCGCGCGTTACAAGCTGACATTGTTATTTTAAATGTTGGTGGTGCCGGTTCCGGGTGCCTTTTTACATGCTTTTCTCTGCGGTTTCCAGCACCTCTGCGCGGAATGGCTGTGCGCGGGGTAGCGAATTCTGGAGCGGCGTTCGCGAGACGTGCGCCTTGTAGTTTGTCGACAGCCGGCCACGCTGCTGCCCGGGTGCCGTGCACCGGCATCGCGCGCCGGAGGGGGACAGGGCCGAGCTCCTCACGGGCGGATTTCCAGCGTTGCACGTTCACCCACCTCCACACCCCCCACCCGACCAGGCCCTGCTCCCACAGCTGCGCATCGCCGCCGAGCGGAACAAGGCCGAGCCGCTGGGCTGGGGTCGCGCCATCGTCGTCAACATCTCGTCCATGTTGGGCTCGCTGCACTTCGCTGCGTTGGCGCCCACGGGCGAGTGGGGCTACTCCTACCCGGCTGCCAAGGTGCACCGCACAACGCCCACGAGAGCGGGGAGCGGTGGCGTAAGCGCTTATTGTGCCACGCTACGAACCCGTCCAGCCGAGTTCGATCCCCTCTCACGATTATTTGAACCGGTTCCAGGCCTTACCTCGGTCGACTCAAACGAGTGATTGGTGCGGTGTGTAAACATCGCCAGGAATGGAGACAAAGGCGGTGGGGTGTGGTGCCGGCCACCCACCGCTTCGTGTGATACTCGCTAACAGCGCTTTCCTCAACAGTCTATTGAGTTTAAACTGGGGATCTTTGTATGCGCACAATGCGGCCGTGTGCTGTGAACACTCTGCTCATGTGCACGCGCAGGTGTGTACCCTACACTGGGTATTTGTTAGGAGCATGTGTGCGTGCAGCGTGGGTGTAGCGTTTGTGCAGCGCGTTCATGCGCACAGCATCTTCACACGCCCAAGCCGACTCTGCTCGTCTCCTCGACCGCCTTGGCTTGGCTCTGGCTCCCGCCCCGTCGCTGCGTCGTAGCCGGGGGCACGACGCTGCGAGGTTGGGCTTGCTGCGTAATGCAGCGCCAGCACGGAGTTTGATCCGCCTGTGGAATGCCACCTCGGGAGAATCGCTCCCTCACCACTCCCTCACACTGCTAATTACACTGTGTAACAATTTTTTTTTATCCTGGGTATTAAGTGTTATTTTCTAATTGATTATGCCTCAAAAGTACAGAAAATGGCTATTATTCCCCACAAACTTTGCTTTTGTGACCTGGACAGTGACATTTTGAAATTTACCTATTTTCAAGAACATTCCAGATAGATTCAGTGCTGAGTAAACTTGGAGTAACTTCTAGAGCACTCTAGAACTTACCAGTAATATTAATAATAGTATAAATACAGGGGCCTTAAGCCCACCAGTTCAGTTTAGTTCCAGCTGCCTAAGTGAATACATATCTGCATTTTTGTGAGATGGAATCAAGAGGCTGCAAGCATCCGGCAGACGCATTTTGCTATATCTGCGGCCAATTTATCAAGACAAGAGCGAAAAAGTACTCTGTGGAAGCATCTGCTCAGATGTGCGAGGCCTACAAGGCATATTTCGGCATGCCTGCCGGAGAACAAGACAAACCCTGGGCACCTCATTTCACCTGCGAGCAATGCAAAAAAACTCTGGAAGGGAAGATGGACAATTGTTGCTTGGAATTTTATGTTATAAAATTAGTTAGAATTTTTCAAATTGTTAAAGTTTTTATTTTCAAATGTTTTACAATTTTCAAGGTTTTTGAAAAAAAATATATATGAAATGTTGCGAGAATCTCTTACACATGGGTGAAATAAATGTATTTTTATAGGATGGTACAGAGGGGAAAAGAGAGCCATGAAGTTCCAAACGTCAGACTGGCAAGAATGCACCTGCTATCACGTATCCTGACCTTCCTTCATCGCCCCGGTGCCACACTGCCATGAGCCCCCCGTACCCACTCCTCTGGAGAGAGAGCAGCCGTCTTTAGAAGAGAGCAGCAAGTCAGAGAGCAAGGAAGATGTAGATCCAGATGACAATTTCAGAGGTGGAGCTGAGGAGAGAAACCCATACTACCCCAACCAAAAAGACCTCAACGACTTAATCAGAGATCTTGGTCTCACCAAGTCTAATTCCAAGCTTTTGACATCTAGGCTCAAGCAGTGGAACCTTTTGGATAAAAGTGTGCAAGTCGAAGATCAGAGGATGCTTCACCAACTTTTTTGCAGCTTCTTCACCCGTCAAGATGGTCTCTGCTTCTGCCACAATGTGACCAGTCTGTTCAAGGCAATCAGATTCGCCTGGAAGCAGAATGAGTGGTGCCTCTTCATTTATAGCTCATCCAGGAGCCTCAAAGTCGTGCTGCTCCATAATGGTAACAAGTACCCATCTCTTCCCCTGGCTCACTTGGTGCACCTCAAAGAGAATTACAACAGCATCAAGACCTTGCTGGACGCCTTGAAGTATGATGAGTATGGCTGGGAGGTCATCGGAGACTTCAAAATGGTGGCATTCCTGATGGGTCTCCAAGGTGGTTTTACCAAGTTTCCCTGCTATCTTTGCCTTTGGACAGCAGGAACACCAAGGCGCATTACCACAGGCGGGACTGGCCACAGCGGAACGAGTTCTCTGGGTGGAGGAGCAACGTCAAGTGGGAGCCACTGGTAGACCTCCGGAAGATGCTGATGCCACTACTGCACATCAAATTGGGCCTTATTAAACAATTTGTCAGAGCTGTAAATAAGGAGTCGGTAGCCTTCAAGTACCTTCAAGACTTCTTCCCTAAGCTGTCGGAGGCAAAGGTCAAAGCCGGTATCTTCGTCGGACCACAGATAAAGAAGATCCTGGAGTGCAATGAATTCCCCAAGAAGCTCACTAGTAAGGAGAAAGCGGCTTGGAACAGCTTTGTCACAGTGGTTCGTGGCTTCCTGGACAATCACAAGGTCTAAAACTACGTGAAGCTGGTTGAGACTGGTGAAGAATTACGGCACAATAGGCTGTAGGATTTCCCTCAAAGTCCATATCCTTAATGCTCATCTTGATAAATTCAAGGAGAACATTTGAGTGTACTCGGAGGAGCAAAGCGAGCGCTTCCACCAGGATATACTGGACTTTGAACGCCGCTATCAAGAACAGTATAACGAAAACATGATGGGAGACTACATTTGGGGGCTGATTTGTGAAAGTGATTTACAGTATAATCATAAATCTCGAAAAACTACGCACTTCTAAATCTTTTGTAGTAATTTATTTTATTATTTTAGTATAAATACATGCTTATTTTGATTCATATGTAGTTTTTTACTGATTTTATGTGAACGAAAAGATACAAATTCGCCCGTTTTCTCATTGAAAATAGGTCAATTTCAAAATATCACTTTCCTAGTCACAAAAGCAAAGTTTCATGGGGAATAATAGCCATTTTCTATACTTTTCAGGCATAAGCATTACGAAATAACACTTACTACCCAGGAACAAAAAATGTGTTACATAGTGATGGCTGCGCTGTCTACTGTCACGCGGTAGAACGCAACAACGCCCAGTACCACATCTCGGTACACAAATTCCTGCCGCCACCCGAACACAGATGACAATTCCCCAACTGCCCTGGTCAAATCTGCGTCAAACCCAGACAGAAGGTATTGCCATCCCCACTGATCCGAACTGCTCACGAGGGACTGCATTTCTGAGATTCCTGACACCCGGTTCATCCAGTTCTGGCAATCGAGCGCCACACTCCACGCCCTTCATTGCCCAAGCTTTGACACAAATCCTTGTTTGCTTATCAGCCCTGCAGTCACCCTATTAAATCATTTACTAAAAAAATCTGTCTTGTACCAGGTGAGGCCCCACTCAGCTGCTGTGTAGCTCCTTTTCGGAAGCGACCTGGCCACAATTGGTAGCTCAACGAAGTGGCTCATGATCACGTGCAAATGCAGAGCAGCTAAAATACTCTAAACGCGTGATTTTGTTTATAAGTGTGGAGGGAAAAACCGGAGGACCCGGAGAAAAATCCACGCGACCACAGGGAGAGAGACACGCAAACAATTATGCAGCAGGCGTCAGGGTCAGGATCGAACCGACGACCTCCTGCATACCAGGCGAGATAGTTAACATCTCGCCACTGTCATGCCCCGATATGTCTCCGTTGAGTGTTCCCGTGGCTTCGCTTAGCAATTAATCTGGAGACGAATGTCGATTTACGCTGCAGGGAATGCAATATTTATCTCCGATTTAACGCCGACTCGCATTCGCAGCACAATTTTCGACCGATCCCTCGGTGTATTTTGGTTGCCGCTGCTTTTTGTGTTGTTGGTGACCCACGTCTCTGTGTTGCAAAGGAGACTCCTATCCCGGGTCTCTTGATTTGTCACCTGGCTACACGGAATATACTTTAAAGTGGAACTCAACTCGAATGTAAGATGCCGACTGTCATCGCGTAATGTAAGTGGTGCTCACGTTTGCCAAATAAAATAATAGTAACCTATATTTTAAATGAATAACAACCTCTAGTTCATAAATCGCCCGTCATATTGAAGTATCTCAAAGCGCTGGACATAAAAATAAACTTTTCACAAGTAGATATACAATCTGAGCGTAAAATGAAGCTGACAATAACAATCTAATTGACGAGTCTATAAATTCCAATAAATTCACAGTACTATGATAGAAGCGAATAATAATAATTGCAGAGTAATCCAATCAGACAAATAATAGTTTTGTATTCTTAAGTTACAGGGAAAGTCTGCAAGTACAAATCGGTGAGTTTTAAGACGGTGATTTAAAAAGTGAAACGGTCCTGGAATTCTGAATAGGCAAGACGACCGCTTGCTCTGCTCCTCATCCTCCAGCGTGCACACTGCCGCGTCTCTCTCTCGACAACCCCGACACGAAAACCGCTCGCCAGCGTCACGTCGGAGACCACCCCGACGATGACGACAAACAACACAGATGGGCCAGGCGCTACCACTCCTGGCCAAGCACCGTTTACCCGTCGGCAAACTCAAACTCAGCTGGCCCTTTGGAGAGAGAGGTGGTGGCCCAGAGCCGTGCAGCAGTTGTGTCCCCCTCCTCACTCCCCGCCCCCTCCCCCACCACCCCCTACCCCCCCGCCCTTCCCTGCCCCTCCCCAGGCCGCCCTCAACATGGTGACGCGCTGCCTGCTGCGTGACCTTCAGACCTCGGGGGTGTTTGTGGTCAGCGTGAACCCGGGCTGGGTCAAGACAGACATGGGCGGCCCAGAGGTAGGGACCCTCGCAGGAGCTCGCTCCGGACAGCCGCAAACCTCGAAGCCCCGCGCCGGCGCCTTCGTGAACTCACGACGGTGGCTAGGAGATATATATTCTTGGTTCTTTCGGTAAAGTCACGTAGATAGAAAAAAATCTAAATTAAAAGCAAAAAACCCACGACGTTTCGATCGCAACACAAGCGGTCTTCTTCAGGTGGAGAGAAAAGAGGGGGCAAGCCTCCAAATGTAGCTGCTTATAATGGCTCCAGAGTGAGTGGGCAGGGGAAAGAGCCGTGCAAGAGACGGGGAGAGAGAAGGGGTGGGGCAGAGATGGGGGGGAGGACAGAGGGGTTGAGATGGGAGGAGGGAGGAATTGCACCTCGGTACACCCATCTGAAAATGGGGGGGGGGGAAGGAATGGGGCAGAGACAGGGGGATAGACAGGGGGAGAGAGGGGGTGGAGCAGAGATGGGGGGGAGGGGTAGAGATGGGAGGGGGGGGGAATTGCACCTCGCTACACCCATCCACACTGCTGATGGTAGAGATTGACAAGGAAACACAAATTCAAGTCATGACCCATAGTGGTTGATGACATCTTTACAATGATTGCTGAGTTAAAAACCGTCGTCTCGGTTGAAATTGTGTCTGTGTCTGTATATATAGATGGTTTCATAAACGAATCTTCTTGATATCCAGTCGGCTTGCAAAGTACCATCGTCTTAGAGAAATAGATTTCATGTGAGCCAGCCGCATTAAAGTAATGATCAGCTACGGCAGAAGTATTGGTCCTGCCGTGTTTCAGATCTGCCTTGTGTTCACGAACACGGTCCGAGACATGTCGTTTGGTTTCCCCAATGTAATTTCTGCCGCAGGTACAGCTTAGTTTGTAGACGCCGCGATATTGCATGTCAGGAATCTTGTCCTTCACAGATGGGATCAGGTCACGAATTGTGTGCACTGTGTTAAATCGGTCCTGGATCTTGTGTTTGTTCAATATTTAGGAAATATTTTTGGTTATCCCTGCTATGTAAGGTAAGGTGACGGTTTTGATTGGATCTTCAGATGGCTCCTTCCTCACGGTTGGGTTGATGGCTTTGCGGATTGTGTAGTCAGAGTATCCATTCGCTTTGAGAGCCCGGTGTACGTGTTTGAGTTCACTGGTCAGGTGTTCATGGTCGGAGATACATTGAGCTCTATGGTGTAGCATTTTGTTGAGGGAATTATTCTGGGATGGATGGTGGTAGGAATCAGGTATTAGGTAGGCGTCAGTATGGGTTACTTTCCTGTAGACAGAGTGGCTCATTGAGAAATCTGGTCTCCTTTTGATTAAGACATCCAAGAAGGGTGGCATGCCATCCTTTTCTACCTCCATGGTGAATTTGATTGCTGGGTGTATGCAATTGATGTGGTTGAGAAAATTGTTCCAGAGCCGGTCGTCCATGTGGCCAGATGACAAACGTACATCTTCCAAAATAAATTTATAGCAGCCAATACTGTAAACGCGTGATGTTGCTTCTAAATGTGGAGGAATATAAACGGAGGACCTGGAGAAAAATCCACATGACCACGGGGAGGAAAAGAGGGACACGTAAACTCTAAATACAGTATACAGCATACAGCAGGCGTCGGAGTCGGGATCGAACCGACGACCTCCTGCATACCAGGCGAGGTAGTGAACATTTTGCCACCGTGACGATAATAATAATTATTGGTTGTATGTATTTGGACACCTCCAGCCGCACTCCCGCACGGCCCATGCCCCCGCGTCAGCCTCGGATTTTTCCCAAAACCACATAGACGAGCAGAGGCGCCCATCCTGCCCTGCTCCTGACTCGCGCACCCCGTGGGTTCTATACGGAGCTGTCCATCGTCGATCTCGGCCACGGCCAAAGCCGCTTCAACAAATAATTGTACAGCGGGCTGACTCACATTCACTGCGCGTCATCCGATCCACAACGTGGCAGATGGACAATCAGACAGACGGACGGAAGGATGGATTCACAGGCAGGCAGACGAGCACACAGTCATGCAGGCAGGCAGATGGATGAATGAACAGGCTTGCAGGCATTAATTCTAGATTTGAAGCTTTCGTGACTGCAAGGATTCATATTCTTAGGTTTTTTCGGTAAAGTCACGTAGGTAAATTTTTTTTATTAATAAAAGTAAAATAAAAATCAAATAAAAATCACGACGTTTTGGAGGCAACACAAGCTTCCGTCTTCAGGTGGAACCGTCACAGCACGATAGCTGTATCAAGTGAGAGAAATTCCAAGAACACAGTATTTGTATATATACTGGTTGAGGGTGGGAGGAGCCAAGGTAGGCCCTGAATATGATTTTGTGAGGTTCGGTGCGGCTGAAGCACGCTGCTAGGAATGGGCCTTTGTTGTGTAAACTAGGTGCGGATGATGTAAACGTGTGTGTAAAAGGGACTGATCCTGTTTGCTATGTAGAGATGATGCGGCTGAAATCGCTGCCAGGAAATGAGTCTTTGTTGTGTAGAATGGTTGACTGAGCCTATTGTTATGTAGAGGTGGTGCGGCTGAAATCGCTGCCAGGAATGCTCCAAATATGTGTAGTTAAATATTTTTTGCATGGTTAATAACATCTTTCCAATGATTACTAAGTTTGTACCCATCATCACGGTTGAAATTATGTCTGTGTTTGTATATTTGGGTGGCCTCGTGTACAAACCTTTGATGGTAGCCAGGAGGCTTGCAGAGCATCTTAGTCTCGGAAAAGACAATTTCATGAGAGCCCACAGCGTTGTAGCAATGATCGGCAATGGTGGAAGAATCAGTTTTTCCGTGTTTCAGATCTGACTTGTGCTCGCGGACACGATCAGAGATATGACGTTTCGTTTCTCCAATGTAGCAATCACCATAACTGCAACTCAGTTTGTAGACTCCAGGGTATTGTAAGTCAGGAATGACATCTTTCACAGATGGAATTAGATCACGGATTTTATGTACTGTACTGAATCGGACTTGAATCTTTTGTTTGTTTAGAATTTTGGAGATCTTTTTGGTCACGCCTGCTATGTATGGTAATTTATTTTTTTTACCTACGTGACTTTACCGAAAAAACCTAAGAATAGGCTTGCAGGCAGACAAACGGGTGGACAGGCAGATACACAAGCAGACAGTCGGGCAGACGGACGGACAGACGGACGGATGGACAGGCAACACAGATGGATGAACAGGCTTGCAGGCAGACAGATGAGCAGACAGTTGGGCAGGCAGACAGACAGATGGACAGGCTGAAAGACAGTCTGACGGACGAACGAGCAGGCAGACAGCTCCCGGCCGAGTGTAAGGGAGCCGGCGACGAGGAGCGCCGCGTTTGTCGCGCAGGCCCCGCTGACGGCGCAGGAGAGCGTCGCGGGGATGCTGCGCGTCCTCGCCACC